>JAOXJP010164894.1:0-26832 GCA_025762735.1 Platanus orientalis
TCTTTGTTACTTACATAGTATAGCTTTTAGGTTTTTTAGTACTTTATTAAGTTTATTCACTTTATTGTATTGTAGTTAATTTATTGATTACTATTTATTTTATTATTGTTTTGAGCTCCTCACTTCCCAAGGATTTATTGAGCATCGCTTTTTGCTTCTCACTTCCAAAAGCACTACATTCCCATTAGTTTAGCTGATTGTGGTTGGTTTGTAAATCAAGCTAAAGATGGTATAACCTTCTTGTCATTATGTGCTGTTTTTAATCTTTTGGATGTGGCTCACTGGTAGGGTCAGTGCTTTGGTGTAATGGTAGTGGCTCAGGCTGCCCAGCATGAAAATGTGGTTTTGAGTCTGGTGAACAGCCACTTTGTGCAAAAAAGCCAAAGGTTAGGCCTTTTTCCCGTCCATTCCTCTCAGCACCCTGTAATTATGGGACCAACACTGGGTAATGACTTTTTTATGTGGCTCAACGCTCACCTGAACTAGAATATCATGAAATTAGGATACATTAGAAGACATGGGCCTACCTCAGTGACTTCCAGCAATCCTAATGGCAACATTATTCTTCCCCATCGTACAGTCAAGGAATCTCTGTCTTTTCTTCCAAACTTGAAGTTTCATGCTTATTAGAAACATTAAGTAAGCACTTCCAATTCACAAATAAGAAGCAGTTTAAACAACAACAGACATATCAACGGTTATGTAGGTCAAAGAAGTTCTGGGTAGTTTAGAGTTTGGTGTTTGTTAATTTTGAATTTTTATTATATTCCCAAAATATTGCATTGGAATAAATCATTTTACCTGTCAATTATGTTTGGGACATTCTTAGAAAGGAGCATACGCAAATAACTCTGCAATTGACTTTTCCCAAATTGAATTTATGTTCAGAATCATATACCTCAAAGAGAGGTTTTCATATGTTCAGTTGCATTGATCTTTTCTCCAAATAACAGATGGAATCAATTTTCCTCATCATTGGACCTTAAGCAAGATTCTCTTCAGTGTGTGAAATATGAATTCTAGAGAACTAGTTTGTTGAACCCTATCTTTTCTTTCTCCTTTTGTAGGATCTGATACGCCTCCTGGATAATTGTGGACTTTCATTGATGTGTTCCTGATAAGATTATTGGTGATGAAGATGAGGTGATCAAGTGGTTCTCTCACAAGCAAAAACTCAATATATACAAAATTTTCTGATATGTTTTATGTTTTCTAGGCACTTCTGTAATAAGCCATGAAAACCATGCTCTCATGCCCCACACTTTTTATTGTTTTTAATTATGTTAAATTCAAGCAAATCAACTTTGATCACTGGGCTACATGTTTCAAATCTGCAAATTTAGAAATTTTGAAGAATTAAGTGTTTTCTTGAAATTTAGAACGGATATTTCTTAGCTAGTTGTAGCAAAATATCAGTTCCATTGGCATTCTATGCAAAGTCTCTGTGATGAGTTAAAGTCTCTGCATTCTCGTGGTATTAGAGCAAGTAATCTTGCAATGCATATGTCTTTCTTTAAATGATGACTTTTTTTTTTTTTGATACGTAAAATTTCATTAAAGAGAAAAGGGATGAGAAATCCCCAAAGACTACAGCAAGCAACCAAAAAAAAAAAATACACTTTAAAATTTAACGCCCAATTCCTTATGGTGTTCATCACCAAATAATCCAACAAAGGCCCCAAAAAGAAGCTAGCTCCTTAGCCCTGCAAAAGATCATATAAGCAGGTTCCATACAACCTTCAAAAACCCTCTTATTTCTTTTAAGCCAGATGAGCCAACAGACAGCCAGACCCACTAATTGCCATTGAACCTTTCCTTTTTTAAACAACTTTCCTGTCTTCCAAGAGGGCTAGAAACGAATCAATTCTATTTGGGCTGACCCACAATATACCAACTTCATTCAACAACCTCAACCAAATCTCTGAAGCATGGGGGCATTAAATAAATAAATGCTCACCTCATAAATGATGACTATTCTTGTCTAGATTCTCCAAAAAAATTATTTCGCATTATTTCAGATGAGAAAATTTAGAGATTTTGATGAATTAAGTGTCCTCTTGAAAATTTGAATGGATTTCCCCGAGCTATCAGTAGCCAAATATCAGTTCCGTTGGCATTCCATGCAATGTCTCTGTGATTAGATAAAAGTCTTATGATTCCGCACATGGGGAAGAAATCTATACTACATGTCTACATCTCATGTTGTCCAGTTGGTGGGTTGATGCATCAATCTGGAGCATCCAATGGGTTATTTATTGAATTTTTCATGACTAAATCCACATCAATTAGTTTCTTTCTCTGTAATGGGGATGCATCCCTGTAATGGGATGCCCTAATGAAGTTTTTTTCCTCATCACACACACACACACTCACTATCAATCAGATGAATTGCTTTTTTTATTTCAATAAGTGAAGTTCAATGGAATCATACATTTACTTGGATGAACTTCGTTGTAGTAGTTCATATGTTTATCAATCGGAGAATCAAGTGTCATTCAGACTTGCTGTGAAGTTTAAGTCAGATACATTTTTTTTGGGGATAATTGACGATGAATTTATTAGGGGAAAAAAAAGGATTACAAGCTACAATACAACACGAAGAATAAGAGCTGCAAGCATTCTACCGGAAGGATACTCTCTATGACAATGGAAGAAAGCCCAACCCCCCAATTAGCAACCTGATCAGCCAATGAGTTTTTTGTTCCTGTGGAACATGGACAAAAGATATACCCAGCAAAGTGGCCAATTTCCTAATCTTATGGATGAAATGGGAAAGCTTCCATAAACCATCACCCTTTGCCATAGCCCAACCAATCACCACCACTGAATTCCCTTCTACAATACCATTCTGAATCCCCATTTTTTAAAATTCTCGGAGTCCCATGAGGTGACCAACAACCTCAGCTTCACAGAGTCACAAACTCCCAAAGGACCACCCATAACTCGAATGATGTTGCTGCCACTATCCCTTTCCACACCCAAAACCTCCAGTACCTGGATTTCCTTTAGATGAGCCATCAAAATTGAGTTTCAACACACCATGATTCGGGGGTGCCAATATGATACAATCTCTTTGGGGACTGGAGTGCTGAGGGAGATATTAGTATTATGATCTTTTCATATGTCAAATGGAATCATTCATTTACTTGGATGAACCATCTTAGTAGTAGTAGTAGTAGTAGTAGTAGTAGTTCATATGTTATCAATCAGAGAATCAAGTGTAATTTAGTCATGCTGAAGTTAATATTTCACTTTTGACAGCCTTATTGCGGAGTATAGCAATTTTCCATTCCATTGATATTGATCCTATCAACTGGTCCGGAAATTATCTGATGTGAACTAACTTCTGTAGGGAAGCTGAGGGGGGCATGCTTGTCATTGACAGTGATTCTGGAATTTGGTACTTTTTTTATAATTAAATTTGGTAAATTCATTTTGTCCCAGCAGAGTAACATCTTTGTCCAAACCTTGTTTCAATGTCTAAAGGGTTGTGATATCGTGGGGTCCATTTCAACAATAGGATTGTTGTCGGTTGGTACTCATTTCAGTACAAGGTGGGATATGGATGTTAAGTTGTTTCCAGTCTGACATTAAAAAGCACCTACCACACTCCTGGAAGAGGTAAACAACTTGCAGATGATGCACACTGCATAAAAAAATTTGGTGATAAATATTTCAGTGATAACTTAGATGATCGTCTTTCAAATGATATACAAAACCAGAACAAAATTACTTCATTTTGATGCCTCTGATGGTCTGCACCTTGCCAGAAGTTCTTGGACCTTCTTTCCTTTTTCCACCTCAAGAACAGTATATCCAAGAAAATGCTTTATTTGATGGAACCTCTGTTGAGCTCCATCAAAACATGCCATCCTCTTCATCCGCTTCTTCAACAGAAACTCCTGTAGAATTATTTCTCTCAAAGCCAAACTCCTATGGGGAACAAAATGGGGAAAACTTTTATCCCTTGATTGGTCACATTTGCTTCAATGCTTGGCATGTTGGATCTGTTGATTTTTCAAGGATCTTGAGGGTCGGAGGACTTCAGCATCTGCTATAAAGGTTTTGCATGTTCAGATAGGTTCATAAATTTTGGGTGTGGGTGTGTGATTGGAAAGGGTTGAAGTTGGAGGGAAACAAAATTTGTTTGGAGTAAGAAAGCTTTGAACTAGAGAGGGTTAAGAAGCTGCTTGAAGGGGGGAGGGGGTTCTTGAAGGAGAATATAACTTAACCTCATTTGAAGCTTTAGAAGTTTTGTTGTTTTTTAATTGGAAGTTTTTTGTTGTTTTTAGAAATGGAAAGCTGCCGTAGTGAGGTACAGTTATTCTTTAATGATCATCTGTTTGTTTGTACCTTTTCAATTCTTGTTGCTAGCGGACACAATATATCATTATTATTGTTCTTTGGTAAAATTTATGTGATGATTAGTTGGTCTGAAGTCTACTTAGTTGCAATCAGCATTGCTGCTGAATTCGGAACTCGCATTTTTTGTTCTAGCTAAACAGAGTTATTCCTTTATCTTAGGCCTTTACCATGTTTTAAATGATCTCCCTGAGCTTGTTTGAAAGGTTAATAGGATCTCTTCATTCTCTTTAATGCCTCTGTGATGCAGCCACATTAATTTAACTGATATTGACCCATCATAAAGAAGTTTTCGGTGCCCTTCATCTGATCTCTCATCCATCCTTCTGAAGTAAACCAGTACTGATGATCAAGCTGTGAATGAACAGTGCCAGCTCAGCTTGTCATGTCCCCACCCTGAACTTAAATTTCTGTCCCAAGAGCTAAGCCTGAACCAGGCTGAGCTTGGTTTAGGCTCTGCTTAGATGTTTATAGTTCATTTCGTAATTAGAAGTTTAGTCTAATAAACCTAAGTTGAAACTGATCTTTAACAAGCTCAGCCTGAGGTAGGATCATTGACCTTCTAGTACCAAGAAGCATCTAAAAGCTCAACCTGCACAAAAGTTTTCGACTCTTTCTTGTACTTCTTAAAAAGGAGCTATCTTCTTCTTTGTATAATTCAAAGGGGCTTGTACTGGCCAACAGGGAGCGGTCCAGGACGTTTCCAGTGAAAACCTGAAATTTCCGTCATCTGATTTTCATTGAAAATGTATAGCATGCGTCATTCATTCCTTATGATCGTGTTGGGTTAACTGGTGAAATGTTAAATTCCCTTATACAAATTTAGTTGAAGTGGACAGTATTCTTCATGTGTTCCAAATGATCGTGTTGGATCCAGGAACCTCTATCCTTAAATTATTGCCTCCCCATTTGGTTAGCAGAAAACTGGTTCCTCCTGGCATCCTTCCTCAAGTGGAAGAGCCAAAATTATACCTGAATTAGGAATATGCCCATTTTGTGCCGTCTCCTTCGACTCTACATTACATCTTTTCCCATAATTGTTTTAGTTCGGTCGATTCATGTATGCCCATAACCCATTTCAAGGTTGAGGTCAGGTGCGTCCTTACAATGCTATTTACAGGGATGTGCTTCATTATCGGTGCCCCAACTGAAAATGTTATCAATATCTTCAGCAGCAATGGTGAACTGAAAATAGAAGGGGCGTAGGGAGATTTTCTGTCTCTGGGCCAAAGTAGATTCAATAGATACCAGCTCGACTGCCATTGACGAACACAGAAAAGACTCTACAAGTGCTCTGCCAAAGCCAATTTTATGATTTCTGGCCAACATCAATCCTATCAAATGATTTGATAATGAATTCATTAATTTACTGTACAAATTTAGCTGGTGTGTATATTGAAGAAAATCAAATGAAATGAGGAAATCACAACAAATATTCAGACGCTTCTTACTGATGAGATACTACTAGGGTCAGGCTCGTGACCTTCAATGGATCATACTGAGGTTTATAACAGCCTCATCAATCCACTCTCCATGCACACAGTGAATGCAACAATCCTCTTTGACTAGTTTACAAAGACAATGCAAGCATCCGTCCAAGAATCATAGCCATGTTTAAAATTAAGTCCTGCATGCATTCGTGCATGACCACCCATCCTTTCAAGCTTGCAACCAAACCCTGCAGCCCTCCCCTCCTACTTCATGGACAGGTTTACCAAAGGTTCTGCCATGCACGCATGTAGTACCTGGACGCATTGTTCCATCCTTGTTGAGATCTTTGAAATCAGAGTCTGCAAGGCCCCATCCTCATCACTTATTTTAGAAAATGCAGGTGAAGTTTCCGAATTTGTTCAGTAGGCTTGGTTTATACTAATGTGTAAGAAATCTTTTGCACTTTATGCCAGAGTAGACTCATTGAATTGAACAGTTTAGTCACATAACTAAACACCTAAACCACAGTTCAGTCATCCAGTATAAAACCATCTACTTAATAAACCCAGAGAAAGCAAGAGAGGCTCAGCAATGACAAAGAGCCCTTGATTCCATAAATAAGAAGCAATACATGTGATAATAAAACTGTAGCCTAAGGAATAGCAAAAAAGTTTCTTTCACCCATCCTACCCTATAGAGATGGACAAACTGAATCCTTCTCTCCTACACCAATTACCTACCAAAGAAAAACAAAAGAACCTAATATTAATCTCACTTCCTACTTCCTTTTCTTGGAAGGTGGCTGGGGAAGGTCTTCATCCTCGTCTTCCTCTTCATCCTCATCCTCATCTTCATCTTCATCTTCCCCATCCTCATCGTCGTCATCATCATCATCTTCCTCTTCATCATCGTCATCGCTTCCGCCATCACCATTGGCCTCTGCATCATCCTCAGGGTCACCCTTGTCATCATTGTTCTCCTCCTCACCCGACAAATCATCATCACCCCCTTCATCCTGATCATCTGCATCATCATCCTCATCATCATCATCATCGTCATCCTCTGTTTCACTAGCATCCTTGTTTTCAGGATCAGGCTGTTTCACTCTGTGAAGCTCTGCCATAGGAAACCTGCAAAATAGCCATTTGTTGATTGAAATTCCCCCTGCTAGGCAATAACTTTGAAGCACATTAGGACAAACAAGATATTTCTTACCTTTCTTCTGTGCCAGGCACATTTGGAAACATATGCTTGTCATTTGACAGAAATCCCATCTGAAACAAACTTAGCTCAATGGGTAAGAAAATACATAAGAGTTAGTGATAACAATGGACAAAATGTTTCCCTGCACCTCCCCTATTGCATAAAATATGCAGCAATCCTCTTCTAAATCATGCGAAAGTTGTAGATAGAAATCTCTTATTAAGGTTGGGGAATTCTTTTCTCCCTCTTCCTCTTACATGTGTGGCCAGAGGCCAATCAACCAGTTGATATCTTGGCCTCTTTAGCAACAAGAGATGATGAACTTTTGATTTATCCTGATGAGTTTATGCCAAATCTAGTATTTTTTTGATAAATACATATAGACACTCACGTAATTTTTTCTCCTGATTTAATATAATCTTTTACTTATCAAAAAAATAATAATTATTTTTACTAACTACTAAAAGAAAATGTCTATATAACGTATATTAGTGAAGAAAGCAAATAGCAACCAAAATTATGTGCAAAGCAAGCCAAAAAAAAAAGGGTACTTTGTTCAGCTTCTAGGAACCATCCTTCATTAGCTCATGTGGGAGTAAACCTACACAAGAGTTATTGATGACAAGTTTGTTTGCCTTCCCTATTCTATCAAATATACAGTAAACATAGGCTCTAAATCATGCAAAACCAAGACAGAATTTCCCACTAATGAAAAAACAGATGCACTTCCCCATCTACCTCTTGCAAAAATAATTTTCTTATTTTGCTATCAAAAAGAAGTGCAGAGTTGCAGACATAATGCACATATGTGTGAAGCAAACAAAAACAATAAATTTGCCTCAACTTGAAACCTATCTATCCCTACAAAGAGTCATTTGTTTCAACTACTTTTTATTTTTCTCGTGTAACAGAACAATTCATCAGCAATGGTTATACTACTAGAAAATAATAAAGGAAACAGATGATACAGCTAGAACATAATTCTTTCAAGCACAACCAGAAGATTCCAAAACAAGATCTGTCAAGCTACCAAAAAGAAAAGGAATTGTACAAGGACAGAACAAATTCAAAGGCACGATACAATGTGAACAGACAGTGCAGGATCCTCTCAAGCAGCAGCACTATAAAGAATCGCCAACCTAACAAAGGAGAAATATTTTATCTGATTGCTTGCAACAACACTATTTAGTAAACTTCATGCAAAATGAACTCAAACCCATCACATGATTGCATGCAACACAACTACTTTAATGCAAAATGAAGCCATCCAAAACCCTAAATCCGGTGAAATATTAGTAGCCCGAAAGAAAAATAAAAAATATTTCAGATTCAAGCAGGCAGCGAAGAAAAAAGAACTTAAGTAACTACATGTTCAGAAACCCTACAGGCTAGAAGATTGTATCAAAAAAAAAACCTTGAAACTTAAAGAAGCAAAGCCCTTTTTTTTTTCCTTCGGAAGAATAAAAATATTTATTACAACAATAATAAAATTAAACTAAAACCCAGAACAAAAACCCTAATAACAGTAGTAAAACCCTAGTTCTAAGAAAGCAGTAAAACAACATAACCCTTCTGTTCAGAGATCCCTGGAAGAAAAAAAAAACCATAAAATCCCAACACACCATAAATATAATAACTTTACAGAAATAAAATCACTATCAAGAAATATAAAAGAGAGAGAAAAAATAGGACTGAAACTCATACCGCCAAGACAAGGCAAGCCAACGATTTCCCAGCAACCAAAGCCGTCTCCACCACCACAGCTTCCATTACAGATGCGACCATCCTCTCCAATTCTACAAACTCAGAGCGAAAACCCTCCATCTCCATTTAACAGAATGTGTTCTTATAAATGCTGAAAATACAGAGTGAGAGAAGAAGAAGAAGAAAGGGTTTACGGTAAAACGCTAAGAACAACTGAGGAATAAGAAAGAGACGTAGAGGCGGAGGGGAGAGAAAAGCTGACTAAGAAAAGAAGACCAAGAAAAATCTCAGAGAACCCATGGGAGAGAACTCTTGGGATGTATCTCGAAGTGTAAAAACGAAAGCTTGGGGGAAGATGACCGGATGAACTCTAGGGATGTTTGGGTAAATTCCGCGTTTGGTCGGGTAAATATGGAGAGATAGAGAGAGGAGTTTTAGGGTTTTTGCTTTGGATTTTGATGATCTAAGTCATTCCTTAGTCTTTACTCACACGTATTAGGGTTTTGGGGCTATTTATTTACATTAATCTGGATCAACTGCAATTTTGCTCCAATGGTTATGGATGGGCGTTGTTATTATAATTAATTATTATTTTGGTAAGTCAATGGTGGGCTTTAGTGGATGTGGTTTAATATTAAGATCTGGGTACGATGGGTTTAGTGAAAATGGATATGGAGTTGTCTTTGTCTGCAAATGGACCAGCCCTTCCCTTTTATTATTATTTTTTTTCAGATCCGATCTGTATCCAGTCCCTGAGGATTTAGTAGGATAACCTGGGGTCAATCTAAAGTAGGACTACATCAGGGGTTGACACATCAGTACTAAAAAGTGAAAACCATCCCAAAAAGTTTAAGTCACTTTTTTGGCACTGATATGTCGGCCCCTAATGTCAGTCCTACTTTAGGCTCATTTTAGGGGTCACACCAAATCCAAGGCCGTATCAAGGTGAATACAAATTCAAATTAGCCAATGAAGTCACACGAGTTACTTGGCATATATTTGCTTAAACCAAGGAATTTAAGGTGAATACAGATTCAAATTAGCAAATGAAACCGTGCAGATTAATTGAAATATATTTGCTTAAACCCAGCAATGTTCTGTGATGAAAAAGTTTTGACACATGTTGTGTTGGAGGTAAAAACATTTAAAATAAAAATGTTATTCAGCTGTTGGATTTGATAGGACAACTTAAAGAGTGGCTAAAGTTGGAATGACATTAGGCCTGACACATCAGTGCTGAAAAAGTAATATACACTTTTTGAGACTGAAGTGTTGGCCCTGATGTCATTCCAACTTTAGCTACTCTCTAAGTTGTTCTATGGAATCGGGCCAAAAAAGGTAGATTATAAAAAAGAGACACCAAGACATTATGTGTCAATCAATGACATGCCAAAGAGGATAGGTCTGTGTCAATACAGACAATCACCTGTATGAGAAAGTTGATAAAAACCTCAAAAAGAAGCATGTAATAGAATTTAATTAAAAAAGAAGTACCAAACACGTGCACATCTTATTTGTCCATGGTCAATAGGTAGGTTTGTTTGTGTTTAATTTATGCGACTTTAAGGTGTTGCTTGTTTGTTTGTGTATATTTTTCATCAACCTTTCTTCTTAAGCCTATCCAGATGTATCTCATTACTCTAATGTAACTTTATGTACAACCTAACTCCAAACATGTTTAACTCCACATAAGTTGTATTAGGGTTGTCAACTATCCGATTATTATACACATTAGATTTGTATTCAATCTGCTAGACTCGGATGCATCTATATCTGATTTGATTATTTGACTAAATATTCTAAATATTCGTATTCCATTGAAATTAATATATAATTAATGAAGATGCCAACTTGCTAAGTTGGTAAAGTCTGTGGATATTGTACCAACCCGTTTTCACCTATAGACATGTTATATAGAATACAACATATGAATACTATAACCTTAAACTTAACCCATTTTCCATTTCCCATTCCCAATTTGAATGAAAGAAAGCTCTCATAGCTACTTCCCTACTCTCTTGTTGATCAATCAATCATCTTTTATCTCTATAATTCCTAATTCCTAAATCCTTAATTTTTTCTTAAATATTAGCAAAATATTTGAATTTGATCTAATATTCGATTAAATAAACAAATGTAAATATGGTTATGCCTATATCCGATTCGTATTTGACCATTGACAGCCCTAAGTTGTATTTAGTAAACCCATTAAAAGAAATATTCTAGTATGCATGTTATTTGTATTAAAGTCTCTTACCAAGAAAATCAATTTACTTTAAAATAGAATAATTAAAACAATGAAATAAATGTTCTATCTAGGATTTGGTGTCCGGGACACCAGGGAACTTCACATGGAATAAAATGGACAAGGGTTAGATGAAATTTTAAATTCCTGCCATTTTATTCCATATGAAGTTCCCCGGTATCCTAGACATGATATTTGTTCCCTTGAACAAATATGTGAAGTGAAAAATAAGCAACACAATTGTTACGTTTGAAATCAAGAGCATCTCTAGAGCAAGGAAAGGGTGATCTCTCTCTCTCTCTTTCTCTCTTGATCTATATATATATATATATTCACTTCAATTAAATATCCTATTTGTTAATATTGTGATCCACTCAAACCAAGTTGAGGATATATCCAACTATAATCATACCAAATTTTTATCTATATTGATTCACTTGGATCAAATATCCAAATCCTATATATGGATATGATTATATGCCTAATCAATGTCCATGTATTATTTCATATATTGTGATATTGTAATAAATGAAAAGTTGTATGTGTAATTGGAAATTTGGATCCATATCCAATATATTTATATTCTCTAGATATTTAAATAGTAAAGATTTTTAATTAATTTTTGTATACCGTATGTGGATCTAGATATATATTTAGTCATTTTACATCAATACCTTCATTTGTCTCCTATCAATCCTAATCAATGGTTCCCCAAGTAACTAAATTAAAGCATCAAGAGGAATCAGGCAGGGAGACCCCATCTCCCATTCTTGTTTCCTCACTTGTATGGTGGATTTGTCAACTAATCCATTAAGGAAAGGGTTGGAAAAATAATAGGCATTAGAGTTCAACCATCGATCCTTCAATCTTTTACTTATTGTTCAGTATTGATTATTATATATTTAGTAGTGAAGATAAATGAAGTTGAAGTTTAAGAAGTTTGAAATTATCTTTGTCTAATTTAAAAAATAATTTCAAGAACCCTTCAAAATAAACCTTCTCAAAGTTTAGGAAAATATTTAGGCCTTTTATCATACAATATGGAGAGATAAAATATCTTCTTTTCCTTCATAAATGAAATGATAGATAATAATATCTAAGGATGGAAAGAAAATTACTATCCCTTAGAGGAAGAGAAATATTTATTAAATTATTAATTCAAAAAAATACATCTATACAACAAATAGTATTCTAATCTCTAAGAAACTTTGCATTGCAATTGGTTATTTACAAAAAGAAAAAGAAAGAACCTTTGATGGGATCAAATTGGGAGTGAGAGAAAGGTTAATTGGATTGAGTGGAATAAGCTTTGGAAAATCGAAGGAGATAGAGGAATGAGAATACTTGACCTTTAATGCTTTAATCTTGCATTATTTATTAAACAAGTATGAGGAATTATATCCAATCCAAATACTTTATGGTCAAACTCTTCAAATCCCGATATTTCCCAATTAATGATGGATGGATGGGTGTTAAAAAGATAACAAAATAAAGATAAATTGGGTTATGAGAGGAGTTAAGAATGAACATAGGTGAAGGAGGAATGGGCTTTTGTGACCTTCATGCATTTAATTTAACCTCTTGCCAAGAAAGTTTAGAGGATTTTGTCAAACCCTGATGCTTTTAAGGTGAAACTTCTCAAATTAATTTGTCTCGAAAGGAAGTTTTACTAAAACAAAGAGTCATCCTTATGATTCATGGGTATGTAAAGATCTAATATTGAAGCACACAAGATGGGAAGTAGGGAGTAGAAAAGTGATAAATATTTTGAAAGACCATTGGATCCCATTATCCCAAACCTTAAATTATCATTGATTAAACTTGTCTCATGTCAAATTAAAAAGGTCATAGAATTAATTGATAAAGCTAAGGTTGAGAGGAATCAGACATATCGTAAAATCTTCAAAATCCCTCTAAGTCGGTTCTATAGAGTGATAAGTTAGGTTGCACTATGATAAAAAATAAAAAAAATATAAGTTTTCAATTAAATCAACATATCACTTAGATATCTTTCCTTCAAGAATCCCTCATAACCACCCTATCAAGTGACAATTATATGAAAAAGCTTTAGGGTCTTAACATCCCTCCAAATAAAACATTGTCTATGAAAGGCCTATAAAAACTATCAGTTAGAGCAAACCTAGTAAAGAGGATAGTAAACATTGACCCAAAATTAACCATGTGTAGAAAGGACTAGAAGTCCACTCTTTTGTTTGGTCAAGTGTCATTTAACTATTAAAGTCTAGTTTGCAACATCTAAATCAAAATGACTTAGTAATGACCATCTCATTTGCTAAATGGCTCAAAAGTTGGTTTGAGGTGAATATAGGTTGAAAAAAAGTGACCATATTTACACTATAATATGTATTGCCCATTTGCCCTATTGTGCTAGTTTATATGAAAGAAAATAAATTATATCACTTTTAAAAATGATTCCTTTAATGTTAAGTTAACCATCGTTTCTTACCAAAAGATTCTTAAGAGCTAGTTAGTTAGGATCACACCTACAATTCTAAGGAATAATCTATTAGCCATTGCTAGCTCAAGCGTGATCCTATTGCAAAAATTTAGTTTGCCTCCCCTTTGTCTATTTGGACTAGTAATTTGCATGATACTTCCTTTGCCCAATGGTTTATGAGATGATTTTCCTTAGATACTCTGTATAGTGCTAATAAAATTGATATTATTTCCTATATTGCTTTGTTATCTTGGAATATTTGGAAACAGAGGAATGACCATGTTTGATAAAGTGTTTGTTAACTTTCCTAAAGTAATCTTTGATTCTTGTAGGTTGATGAAGAAAATTACGAAGGCTAGGAAGGATTCAAGGATGAAAAGTGCAGTGGAAGACATTTCTTCTTGTTTGTTGCCAAATAATCATTGTGTTGCAATCTTTTTGTTGGCTCATTTTTTGTAAAAGAGCCCAAGTCTAAATATAGTGTTGATATTTATAATGTGAATGATAGTTTTTTATTTGCCCAAGCGGAGCCAGGTATTTCTTCTTTGGTTGAGGTTGCGGAATGTTATGCAATTCGTTTAAGTCTTGTAAAAGCTTGGATCTTGGGGTAAACCGAATCATCTTGGTAGAAGATTCTAAAAATCTGTCGTCTCTTACCTTAGGGATTATTTTAGCTTGTGCCGCATTGGCTTGTCAAATGTTTGGTTGATGACTACCATTTGCTAGCTAAGGATTTCGAGTATATTTCTTTTGCATGGGTGGGTTATGCTGAGAACTGTGCTGCTCACAAGTTAGCTTCTTTTGGGTATAACTCTCACATGGTGTCGATTTGGGATAGGGTTCCTCCAATCTAGTTGGAGGACCTTCTTTGCTCGAATGTATTAGCTTCTAGGATCTTAAATCCTGGGTAGTGTTTTTTTTCTTTTTATATAGATTATATTTACCACAAAAAATGAAGCAGAGGTCCTGAGTTCGAAACACACCCCCTTGGGCTTGCTCGGGCATTAAACAACTCGCCTTACCCGGAGTGTGGGAGAGGCAGGGAGTCCACGTTCCCCGAGGACTTAGTCAAGTGCTCCAAGAGGCTTAGATACCCTGGTTATCAAAAAAAGAGCAACTCATTAATTTATAAAGTTGCAAATCTTGGAACTATTAGATCAAGATAAATTTTGATGGAGCTATATCCCATTATAAAGTTGCAGATCAAGATAAATTTTGATGGAGCTATATCCCATTATAAAGTTGCAAGTCTTGGAGCTATAATAAGAGATGAAAAAGAGGGCTCGTAGTCGGAAAATGATCTTTGTGACCAAAATTGGTGTGACCAGTATGTGATGTACAACATAAATTGACACGTGTTTTTGAAATTGGTGCTTCTTTTTAGATGCCTACTCTTTGTGTTGAGCAATTTTTTATGCTTTTAACCCTATACACACCACGTCATTTTGTAGTGTGATCACACATTGGTCACACTAATGTTGATTATAGAAGATTTGTTGCCCTCATGGTGACATGATCATAACAATGTCCTCCTTTTTCTCCTCTAATAGTAGAGTGCCTTGTAGTTCATTTAAGTTTTGAGTGAAGCTTTAAGAGTTAAGAGACTTATTTTGGAATGAGAAGCCCTCATTATTATTAAAGCTTTAAAAGAAAACATTGAAGATTGTCTTTTTCTTATTAGAAATATTGTAATTGATTGTAAATCATTATCGTAATGTTTGAGGTTTTTATTTCATGTACAAAATACCTCAATTATATTAGTTCACTCATTAGCTAAATTTGTGACTTAAAATTCCAAATCAAAGACTTGACAATCATCTCCTCCTTAATGGTGGGAGAAGAATCTCATTCTGGATGTTCAGTAATTTTCAAATGTCTCTGTTTATGAATAATGAAACTTTTCTTTACAAAAAAAAATGGGAATCGCATTTTATTTCCAATGTCACACACACACACACACACACACACATATATAAGGACTTTTTTTACCAATTTTTTGTTGTTGGGTTTTCTTCTTTTACAATGTTTATGTTCAAAAAAAATTGGGGTTCTGTTGTTATTTGAAAGATCCCCAACCTAAACTTTATTTAACTAAGGCTCACATGCCATGTATTAGCTGTGATAAGGAAGAAGGCATGATGTCCATTATTAGTACATTTCTCTCAAAATAGAGCTCACATGCCTAGTCCACACATTCATTTTTTACAATTTTTTCTTACATGTAAATAGCATCATTGTTTGCTTTTAACAAAGGTGAATGACCTAGTACTAAAATGCTTACTATAGAGGCATAGGATTGAATGATACAACTAAGGATGAAACTTTGGTCAAATTAACAAAATTGCAAAGAATAGAATTATAAATGAATAGGATTATTAGATATTATGGTCTCTATATATTTTTCATTGGAAGGAAAGATGAGAAGAAAAGTTCATTTATACAAAAAAAAAAAAAAATCCTTTATTTTTTAGACTTTTTTGAAATTACTAAAATTTTCTTTTGCTAAATATTATATATAATTATGGTATGTAAATATACAATTTGATATATATATATATATCACTCATATATAGCATACATGAATATAAAGGAACTAGAGTCCCTAAGAAAATATTTAGGCATTCCTTATATCATACCATATGGAGAGACAAAATATCTCTATTTTCCTTCATAGATGAATAGATAGATAATAATATCTAAGGATGGAAGGAGAAGCTATTATACCCTATGCGAAGATAAATATTTCTTAAATCATTAATTCAAAAAATCTTATTTGTGTAACGACCTATATTATAATCTCTAAGAAACTTTGCATTGGAATTAATTATTTACAAAAGAACTTTTGTGAGGTCAAATTGGAAGTTGGAAAAAGGTTAATTTGATTGAGTGGAATAAACTTTGAAAAATCAAAGGAGATGGAAGAATGAGAATTTATGACCTTTCATTCTTTTAATCTTGTAATATTGTTAAAACAAATATAGAGAATTATATCCAATCTAAATACTTTATTGTCAAATTATTAAAACCCCTATATTTCCCAAATACTTCATTTTTAAAGACAAAAATGTAACTCTTCCTCTTGGGCCAAAAAGAGTTCTTTAAAAGGGAAAATTATTATTGAATTTTACCCAAAATAATATCCTTGTATGTATTAATTTGAGGTTGGGAGAATCCTCTCCATTTTGAATGTGGATGGATGAGTGTTAAAAGAGCATGGAATAAAATAAATAAATTAGGTTATAAGATGAGTTAAAAATGAATAAAAGTGAAGGAGAATTGGGCTTTTGTAACCTTCATACATTTAATTTAGCCCCTTACCAAGAAAGCTTGAAGGATTTTATCAAACATTTATGCTTTTTGGGCAAAACTTCACAAATTAATTTATGTCCCAAAATGAAGTTTTAATGAAGCAAAGAGTCATCCTTGTGACTCATGGATATGTAAAGATCTAATGATGAAGGGTAGGAGATGGGAAGTAAAGAGTGAAAAAATGATAAATATTTAAAAGGATCTTTGGATCTCATTATCCCCAAACTTTAAATTATGATTAAACTTGTCTCATGTCAAATTAATAATGCAATAGATTTAATTGTTAAAGGTATGATTGAGTGGAATCAGACGTATCTTAAATCATCAAAATTCCTCTAAGTTATCTTATCGAGTGATAGGTTAGTTTGCACTACGATAAAAAAAAAAGTTTTTAATTAAATCAACATATTACTTAGAGATCTTTCATTTACTCGCAAGCACCCTATCAAGTGATAATTCTATGAAAAAACTGTAGGATCTTAACATTCCTTCAAATAAAGCATTGTCCATGAAAGGCTTAGAAGAATACTTTGTAATGGCCATCTAATTTGCTAAATGGTTCAAAAGTTGGTTTGAGGTGAATTTGGGTTTTAAAAACTAAATATATTTACACTATAGTGTATTACCCATTTGCACTATTGTACTAGTTTATATAGAAGAAAATAAATTATATCACTTTTCAAAATTATTCCTTTAATGTTAAGTTAATCAACTTTTCTTATCATAAAAACTCTTAAGAACTAGTCAATAATTTAGAAAGAGAAAATAATATAAGTGAATCCAATTCACAATACTATAACCACCAATGATTGGAAGCCTCCCAATCATAATTAGATTAAGATCAATTTTGATGGAGCTATATCCCATTATAAAGTTGCAATTAATAGAGCTATAATAAGAGTTGAAAAAGAAGGCTCATAGTGGGGAAATGATCTTTTGTGACCCTATTTTTTGTATTGAACAATTTTTTATGCTTTTAACGCTATACACACCACATGTCAACCTATAGTATGATCACACATTGGTCATGGAAGGTTTGTTTCCCTCTTGGTGACAAGAATATAACAATGTCCTTCTCTTTTAATAGTAGAGTGCCTTGCAGTTCATTTGGGTCTTCAGTGAAACTTTAAGAGTCAAGAGACTTATTTTGGAAGGAGAATCCATCATTGTGATTGAAGCTTTAACAAAGAAAATTGAAGATTGTCTTTTTCTTATTAGAAACATTATAAATGATTGTAAATTTTTAAGGCCTGTTTGGCAGACCAAATTCTCTCATTTTTACAATTATTTCATTTAAAATGAGTTAATTATAAATAAAGTCATTTAAAAATACTTCATTCAAATTTCATGGCATATTTGGCACATTCTATGAAAAATAGACTAATTTCAAATAAAATAATTTTGTATGTTTGGCATGTCCTAAAATGAAAAATAAATTTATTTGACATTTTAAATGAGATACCAAAGTTCCCTACCTTAAATGAATTACAACAATTGCTGCCAATATATCACATTGTGAGCAAACAGATCTCCATGATATAGTGTAGTTACTAAAATATATAATTTCTATAACTAGGATTTCCATTAAAACAATAAAAGATGAATAGGGAAACATAGTAACAAAGCAGCTGGGTAGCAAATGGTTTTGTTCCTGATGAGCTAACCACAACTCATGACAATACCACCAGAAAACCCGATGAGTTACAATGCTCTTTTCACCCTTAAAAAGCAAAGGAAAATTGGCCTTAAACAAATTCCTATTATTCTGTTCAAGTAAGGAAACCAAGTCCAACAGATTACTCAACCACTTTACCATTTATTGTTGTTTGAAAATTTTTCTAATGAACTTAACACAACTAAAACATATGTAAACAGTATTCGGACTTAAAACAAACACAACATATCTAAAGAAAGTATTAAAATAACTTTATTAAAATGTTTAATTAATACAATGGTATTGCTACTTTTCTTTATTCTAAATGGTCTTGCCATATAGCTTTAGCAATAGAATCTCGTATTTTGCGTGTTGCACGTAATTTCTTTCTAGTCAAGAAACTTTCTTAAGAGGCTTTCTTTTGATGATTTTCTACTTGATATCATCTATTTAAAACATCATGATCATATTCTTCATACACCCAGTCTTCGCCTCTAGTCTCTATACAAATGTGGTTATGCAAGACACAAAGTGTTATAATTAATTTGTCTTGAATATAAAATGGATAAGAATATGACATTTTTAATAGAAGGAATTGAGTATTTAGCACTCTAAATATCATCTTAATTGTATTTTATAAGGATGGATGGAAACAATTAAATAACTCTTTGGCATTTTGGTGTGTTTGACGGTTAGAACCAAATTCATTTAAGTGATACCGAATGCCTCAATATGGTGCAATAAATTATGAAAATTTTGCATAATTAGCATCAACAAGGTAATACTTATCTAATGTGAATATATTATTAAAATATCTTAAGAATAATATAACTTTTTATTGTAATGTCAAAGATATTGATAAAACATTATATTCTATATAATACCTTTGGGGTACATAATTTTTTTTCTGTTTCTTCTAATGTAGCTTGTAATACACATACATCTACAACAGATCCTTCCTAAACTAGTAAAACATATAAAAATCAAAAATCAAAAGAGCATGCTTCCATTACATTTTGAGCTTATTCATCAGAACTAACTATTGTAAAAAAATGTGTACCATCAATCATTCTAATACAATCCTTTAAGATATAATCAATAATTAAAAATAACAATTGAATTGTAAAAATAGAATCAATAACTACAATACCTTGAAATATGGATAATATAGTGGATCCCTCAAAATTTTATTGGGAGTGTTAATTTATGGATGTTAAATGAATTAGTTCGAGAATTTTGTAATTGCAATTAATACTTCGTCAAAATATCTATTAATAGTTTCTCCGTAATGTTGAAAATGTTCTTGAACTTGATGGTTGTTAGCATTATGGCCAATAATGAATAGAAATATTACTAGTTGTTCTTCAATTTTCACATGTTTGGAATTTTATAATATATCATGTTCTTGAATAATTTGACAAAGTTTTTTGAACACAAATAATTCCATACAACAAACCTCACAACAATGTGCTTGATTAAGAATCTCTTGTAGATAAGTTGCACCACTTAAAATTTTGTGACCATAAATTTTTCTCGTCATATGCAAATAATGAACAACAACAATTGCACTACCAATCTCTTCCATATCCTGTAATTTTTCATCAAAGTCATCAAAGTCATCCATTATAAAAAAGTTGTACATAATCATCAATTTTTTTATACTCTCCAAGCACATAATTGAATATAAAAAGTACAATTAAATCCTAAATTTGATGAAATATGATAAAAAAATATATGAACATTCAATCTATGATAAATTCATATATATGCATTCAATCACACATAAAATAATAATAAATAGTTCATATAAAATTTCATTATCACATAGTTTAATATGCAATAAGGTCAAAAGAAAACAAAAGGCATAAAAGTAACAATGGTCCATAGAGTTTGCAGCCACATTAAAAAAGTTCAATATTCAAAGATGTGAAGTTATAAAAAAAGGGGGGGTATTAGATGCGAAGTAGTCATTATGCCTATAAAGTTTACAACCAAATTAAATGACGAGGGCCTTTAATTGCCATAAAAGTGATAGCATTCTTCTCATCCTTAAGAACATTAACGACTTTTGTGAATTCCATATGATTTAACTTTTGTATTTTTTAAAAATCTTTTATTCACTTTTGATATAGTGTTTTCTTATTTGATTCGGCTCTTTGCATTAGCGCAAGCTTAGATGTTGATACCATCTCATGAAGTGTCTCTGCTATCTTATCCCTGACTTTACGACACACTATTTTATCACAATGTGAATTTTTTGGAATACTGGCTATACTTTTCTTCTGTTCGATATCTAGATTAAATATTGAATCAAAATTGAAATAGATTTTTTAAGAGTTGCATCAACTTCTTCTGGTACTTGAGTAGTGGGCTTTGAAGATTGTAAAGTTTATATTGTTAGTTCTTTCTTCTGATGTCACATTCACTGCATTTACAACTTGATATTTTTCAGTGGTTCTTGCACTTACATAAACCATATGTTACAAAATGTTGATTTAATTATTCATCAATAATTTTGTATAAAAGCTTACTCCAAATATTATCGATAGTTGATTGTACAATGGAACCTTTATGTCTTAGCTCTTTGCTTCATTATGTATCTACATATACATTATATAAGCTTCTTGTGATATTTTTAAAAATATAATTCAAGAAAAAGAAAATAATAGACCGTAAGATAACTATTCCAAACATGGTCTTTTTAGTAAGTACTTTGATAACACCATAGTCTTTTTATAGCAGCTTCCTATATGTGCATCCTCAAAGTTCAAGCCAAATTTTTTATTAAAATTCATCATCATAGCTCTAATCACATATGGCTTAAATCCATTTTGAGACATTTTTTCAACATTATACCGATTGACAAAAAGTTGAACCAAATATGAATCTCATGATATCCATTCTGCTTTCTTTCGATGTTGAGAAACTTCTTTCATACTAGTCATCTTTCGATCTTGAAAATTTTATTCCATACTAGTTATTCTATCATTTCCTCACTAATAAAGTGAATAATGTGTGAAACAACCTAATTTTATAAGAAAGAAGTAAAATAATATCTAAAAATATATAAAATAATATGAAAATTTAGATGCTTTTAGTTGTCTAGGAAAATAAAAATAAATCAACTTGTAGGACATTCCTAAAAAACAATTGTTATAGGTTCTCTTGCAGACAAGAAATTATGTTTTTCTTACAAACAAGAACTTAGAAGTAATCAATAATGGAATTCTAGAAAGAAAAAAGCAAAAAAAAAAAAAAAAAACAAAGCATTCCCTATAATTTGATCATGATTTTCGTAATGTTATTTACTTTTATTAACAATAAGATATTATCATCCTCTCTTTAACTTTCTTTTTATTATTTTATTTATATCTTGTTTAATTTTCTTTCCAAAAGTGATCCACTATAACTGTTCACTCTTTTTTTGGGATTTGTTTTATTACTTGATATTCCTTCAAGCTTTTTAGCAATTAGGTTCTAGTTTTGAAAGTTATATAGAGAGACAAGTTCTTTGAGATTGACATCTTCGGTTGGCCTCCAATGGCATCTTGTAGAAAGCTTAAAATGCCCATTCTCATCCTTTTTCCCTGCTGCAAAGCTCTCATCGTTTTCCTCCTCATCTTGGTTCAAGTCCACCCTATTTTTCTCATCCACCAAATACCCCTCTCTTCCACCATCACTCACCTTCATACATTTCCCCTCCATGGACTTGAAGCTCCAGGATTTTTTATACTATGTATTGATCCGATAGAATATAACTATTAATCTACTTCAATAAACATACGGAGAATATAAGAGACAATATTTATTGTATATCATCTACCATGTAACCAACTCCCTTGTATACCACTAATGCACTTTCAATAAAAAAACAATGGTACAATTCCTTAATGATGAAGACAAACACGAGTTAAACATTTAATGAAGACAAGTAATTAACTATCTCTCCTAAAACCCTAATGTTGTAGGAGATGTTAGTGTTAATATACTTAATATATTTCAATACCCTATTTTGCCGCTAGAAATATTATGAGATAATAATTTCTTGCACATTTTATAGTTTTGAAGTTTACATATTAATTAAATGCAGAGTCTTGTAGCACCATCCCCTAGATTCAACCATGCTCGAATTTTGTCTTAAAATGTTATGTATTTCTTCTAATCTGATGCCAAATGGTCTCAAGAAACTTTTATTAGAATCAGTTTAGTAGGTATCCTACATAAGTAGGATTATACAAGTTGACCCAAATATAAAAATTTGGATCAACTTATGGAATCAAACTCGAAGTATTTCTCTTAATATTTTCATTCTCATCTTTCAACAATCTTAGATAAATCTCAACAATCCATTCTCTCTTTGCCTTTGAACCCATTTTTTCACTATAAGAACTAAGCAAATTTGAAGTGGAGAGAGCATGCTATATGCATTGAGAACTCCCATCCCTCAACACTCGAACCAAAATCCAAACACACCTATTAAGCCTTCCTTTTAGCTTCATGAAGTTAAGGTTTAGTGAAACGCCTTTATCCTATTTTTAAGTCTTACAACCACAATGCTTGTATATTCCTACTCATATAGGATTCCTACTAAACTGATTCTAATAAAAGTTCCTTGAGACCATTTGGCATTACAATAAGAGGAAATACATAACATTTAAGACAAATGTTTGAGAAAGGTTGAATCTAGGGGATAGTGCCACTAGGTTCCTTACTATAATTTAATAAATCAAAGATAAAAAAAAAAGGTTCAATGGACTTACTTATCAGATTTTTTTTAATAAGTAAAAATATAGAATATTCAAGCGTAATCCCATAAATGAACTCAAGATCTCTCATACCCTAAGCGAGAAACTTATCAGATACTTAATACTCACAATGCAACCAAATTTTTCATGAAAACACATTCAAAACCATTCAAATGATAAATCAAATAAAATTTAACAAACATTCATGTCTTCTCATGTGTTCAGTTTAGATTTCAAAAATTCAACTAATATACATAGAAAGAAATTAACAAGAAGCCCCAATTAGACAAAAATAATTAGCTTCATTATTTTCAACTATATGCAATGAACAACAAGAGAAAATTCATGGATTGGGGTAACAAACCAGAAAACAACAAATCAAGTCAAATAAAACCAAACCAAATCCCATAAACCATGATTCCCATCGCTAAAAAGAATCAAGCAACAAATCTCATCGACTATGCAAAAATAATAACATATGAAAATAAATAAATTTAAGGGGCTTTTATGTTCAATCCAAACTAATCTAAAATGTTAGGTTTCAACAATCTAAATAAAATCAAAGCTTACAATTAATAAAAACATGTGAACAAATAAATAATAATAACAAATATATCATAGAGATTTCAAAAATCAACACACAAAAAACATTACTTTAATCCATGATACTTAGAGAAACATATACGAATGAGAACAATACAAACCTTTAATGACAAAGAAATACACCTTAAAAAACCTGAATCACATGTGGGCCTCGATTTTTGCATGACGGGTAAGCCTCCTAAAGAAGTGGTCAACTCATCATGGGCCTAACCCATGATGTTTTGGAGTCGTCACTAGCCTTTTTAAAGATGTGACTTGACATCTATTTTTAATAAATAAAGTTTTTATTTTAAAATTTATTTTAAATATATGACTCCATTTCAAATTGATTAACTCAGAGGTCTCAGGGAAAGTGGGTTGATTATGGACTGGGGAAAGTGTTAAGCACTCTGGTCCATCCACATATGCGGTTACCTACTTAAACCAGTTCAACTCTAGGGTCTAATTTCTATTTATGGTGGGTGCATTTGTGTGTTTTATTTAGGAAAGAAGTGTCATGCATGTGCAATGTTATTAACCCAACTAACTAGTGCACAAGTGTGTGAATATTAAAAAAAGAATTTTAATTCAGCTAATCATTAAATCACTTACGTACTATTTAATAAAAGTAGTAATAAAAAAAAGTGAAGTTAAGATTACATACCTTAAGTAGCTTCTTCATAACCAAATAAGATATAAGAGTTAATTTACAATAAAGATCATACTATACATATTTGAAGATGCATCGAAAATCAATAAAAGATTGGCAATAAGCTTGTTTGAGATGAAATGTCTATTATACAACATGCTGCATATTATAACAACAGTAACATGAACATATTTCATAGATCAAATTCTAAAATAGAAGATTTTAAGCATGAGATAGTTTTCTTTTAACATGTGAACAGAAAAAGCAAGCCGACAACAAACTCAATCCATGCATTCACAACC
Source organism: Platanus orientalis (assembly GCA_025762735.1). Classification (NCBI taxonomy): domain Eukaryota; kingdom Viridiplantae; phylum Streptophyta; class Magnoliopsida; order Proteales; family Platanaceae; genus Platanus; species Platanus orientalis. The sequence continues at coordinate 24,645 of JAOXJP010164894.1, forward strand.
ATAGAACCATCTTATTATACAATCGCCTATTATGTAGATGCACAACCTTTGTGAGCTGAAAGCTGAATAGTGAATCAAGATACTCCTCCTCCATGAAAATTATAAACCATAACCACATGTCTTAACCTTGTTTTCACCTTTTTTCTACATTCCTAAATAAGTCCAGCACCTAGTCACACAATATCCATGTAGACCTGCCAGGTTTGATGGTCTAAATTTCCAAGGATGCTAGTCAAGGTGACATAGATGGAGCTGCGATATAAGTGGTTAAGGCATTTCGGTTTACTTGTGAACAATTAATTGAGCTAAGAGTGAACAATATTGATATGGCATGCCAACTGCTCTTCCAATTTGTTCCACAGTCTTTTAAGATATTCAAACAACCCAGAATGGTGACACATCAATACCAAATGGAGGGTGAGGATAAGTTGTAGTTCCTTTTATTGGTAGAAGACTTACGTAAGAATCAAATGCCTATATGACTGCATCACACCACATTCTCTCATGCATAAATTTTGAGTATGTCTTTTTTAGAACTAAAGCTTAGGAATCAAAAAATTGAATCCTTTTTTATGTATAAAAAAATTAGTAAAAGAAATCCATATATATTAAAGAAAGTAATCAAAGGGCAAGAGAAACCTGACACTCATGACAGTCAACTACAATAACTAACCGATAACTCCCACAATCAACATTAACCTGCATAATGAACTTAAGAAAATCATCTTCATGAAACGATGTCAACATGTAACACCAAATCAGTTTATTTATTTATATTTACACTACTCATTTAAGACAATGTAAATATCAGATTATGTTCACAAGGCCTGTCCAATTCACTTTGGATGAAATGGTCAATGGCCAAGGGCTCTATGACTTAGAAATTTAGTATAAACAATAATATATAAAGATATAGTTCCGTGTGTGCATATAAAGAAAAGTATATACAAAATAAAAAATGAGAATAAGGGATAGGCTTACCTCTCTTAATGTGGCATATTTGTTGGGCTTCTTAGCTTGGCAGCAGCTACTTCAAGGATTTAACGCCAAAAGAGAGAGAAAGAGAAAGGGAGACCTTGCCGTGAGAGAGAGGGAACTTAGGGTTTTTTCTTTTTTTTTTTCCCCTTTTTCTGATGTCAGGTTGCCCTTCTTATAGGACTGAATCATGGTTAGTAAAAGAAATAAATAAAATAAGAAAGGAAGGTGAGCGATGGGCTCGGCCTATTGTGGAAGAAAGAGAGGGTGATGAGTGAATGGAGAAAGAAAGTGTAAAAGGGAAGGGGATTTTTTTTAGAGGGAGAGAGATGGAGTGTTGGGGTGTTGGACAAGCCAACGAGATTTCCCCTTATGGAATGAGATCAAAGTCAATTAAAAAAAGAGAGAGGAAGGAATGAGGTATTGTGATGAAATAAAGGAAGAAGTGATGTGGGATCGGGCTGGCTGGGAAGATTAGGTAAGTAGGTAGAATGATAAAAAAAGAAAAATGGATTGGTCATCAATCATCATTAGAAGGGTAAGAGGGATGAGAGTCTATGGTTGGGTTTGGGTGTCGTGAAAAGGTGAAGTAGAAAGATGAGGTTTGGATTGTATCTATTTATTTTTGGTAAAATTTTGAAATGAAACATACAAAAAAAGAAACGTGTGGAGTGGTATAATGTTGATAATATCAAATGGGGTGCTGCATGTCAAGAGTAGAAGTTGATCTGGTGTTTTGCGGAGCATGGCATCTCATTGATCACAATTAGTCGGGTTTATTTGGATTAGGGGTGGCAATTTGTATTGGCGAGTCAAGTTCGTGTCATGTCAAGGATTGCCACCCCAGGGTCGGATATGTTGCCCTAGTTAGATCAGTAACTTAGATCATCATGATGACTTTTGATTTTTAGTCTGCAATCTCAAGGCATTCGATCGGATGGTCAAGAATTGACATAATGCGATGGGGGATTTTGGAACGGGCTTTAAAAATATTGATCAATACCTAAAGGTTTAGAGGCATGCCCAAACCATCTACGGTATTCGATTGACCATCCAATGTGTAATTAGATTAGAATTTGGAAGATTCTAAATCGAGGGTTGAGATTCATCAAAACTTGAAATAATGGATTTTGATGATCAAATGCTCAATATCAAAGAATTGAGATGTTCTAAATGCATCTATGATGTTAGATTGATCATTTAGGGTGTATTT
>JAOXJP010164895.1:0-12803 GCA_025762735.1 Platanus orientalis
TCGTTCTAAATTTTTATTAGTGTGTTTTTCAAGTTACCCCAAAATCTACTGATTTATACCATACTAGACGACACCGATACGTTTTGGAAAAATTGTCATAATTTCTTCTAGGAAACTTCAATTCATTTACCGTTTGTTGCATTAGAAAGTAGACTCATAGATATTTCCAAGCATATATTATTTGTAGAATGATTCCTACGGAATTGATAGATATTGACTTATGAAGTTGTGTAATTTGTTTGAGACAGCTTCAGAAATTGTCATGTCTTTGATCATTTTTGTTTTCCTTTGCTTAGTAAATTGTCTTTAACTTTTTCGTTTGGTGTCTATTTTTCTTGTCGTTTATTGCGTAGGACTCTAGACTTCCATGCCTATCCAAAGGTATAAGTTTCACTCCCAAATTATTTATATATTTTCATTGTTGTTTTTCTCAAGTTGTACCAACATTCAGATCAACATATATGCATTTAAGTGGTTCTATGTGTATACAGAACTTTTGTAACATGTGTTAACATTCTAAGTGTGACATGTGTACAATATATGTGTGTCATGGTGTGGGGTATTACATTCTCCCCCCCTTAAAATAAATTCAGTCCATGAATTTGATATACCTTAAGTGTGTAACAAGTGTTGATATTGTTCATTCATCTCGTCTTCGCCTTCCCACGTTGCTTCTTCTTCCAAATGGTTCATCCATAAGACCTTCACATACAGTATAAACTGAGTATGATGTTTCATGTGCTTATTCCATAATTTCTCTCTTAAGTTCGGGGTCATTTGGCACACATAACCTCTTCTCATACTATAACAAATCATCTCCTTTAAATACAAAGTCTATTTCCAATCTTTTCTTGACCTCTTCTATAATTTTCTAAATCTGAAGATCTGAACTTTGAGCTTCCTTGATCTTGTCATTCAATATTGGTTATATCCTAAGATGTGTCATAACACATACCAAATCGCTAGAAGATTTTCGACTCAATGCATTAGCCACCACATTGATCTTTCTAAGATGATAAATGATATCACAATCATAATCCTTAATAAACTCAAGCCATCTTCTCTGTTTTAAATTTAGATCATTCTATGAAAACAAATATTTCAAACTCTTATGATCTATGTAAATCTTATAAGTTCTTCATACAAGTAATGTCTCTATAGTTTCAATGCAAAACAATTACAACTAATTCCAAATCATGTGTTGGGTAATTATGCTCATAAGGCTTAACCTATCTAGACGCATAGGCAATGACTTGCTCATCTTACATTAAAACTCAACCCAACCTTTTCTAGATACATCACTATAGATCACATACTTTCCTCTTGTGCTAGACAGTAAGATAAGGACCAGTGTAAAAATCAAACAATCATTTAGTTCTTGGAAATTGTGTTCACATGCATTATTCTAGTCAAACTTGGCATTCTTCTACGTCAGCTTAGTCAATGGTCCAACTATGTTAGAAAATCCTTCAACGAATCTCCTGTAGTAACCAATCAATCCCCAAAAAACTACGAATCTCAAAAACATTCATAAGTCGAAGCCAATTACCATAACCTATATCTTCTTGGGATCTACATAATATATCTTCTTGGGATCTACATAAATTCCATCTTTTGAGATCACATTGCTTAGGAAACCCATTTTTTTTAAAATATAATTCACACTTGTTGAATTTAACATATAACTAGTGGTCTCTTAGGGTCTACAGTGCAATTCTCATATGTTCTTCATGTTCCTCTAAACTCTTGAAATTAACCAAAATAACATCATTCTTAATCCGAAATTGATGGTATCCAGACCAATATCGATATTGAAAAAGACCTTATCACCTTATAATTGATTAAAGAGATCATTTATGCTTGACAAATGATACTTGTTCTTCATTGTCACCTTGTTCAACTGCCTGTAATTAATACACAATCTCATGGTTCTATCTTTCTTCTTCATAAACAAAACATATGCACTATTCTCCATAGGGTGCACAAAACCTTTTGCCTATCAATTTTTGTAATTGTAAATTGAGATTTTTATAATCAAATCATTTGGCATATAGTCCCAAAGGTACCATAAATTAACTCTTCCATAAAAAAAACAAATCAATCATAATCCTTCCATTAACTCAATTGCAACTCAATCTCCTTATTAGGTGATAGACCTGCAAAATTCTCAAGAAATACATCATTGAAATCTCTAACAACATATATGTCTCTAATCTTTAATCCATCCTTCTGGTCATCTGAAATGTAAGCTAAGTACTATAGCCCACCTTTTTACAATAACCTTTTTGCTCACATGGTAGAAATAACCTTAAGGAAACTCTGTAATCCCTTACATATAAGCTCAAACTGATTAAGGATACTAATGGTCATAATCCTTTAACACTCCATCTTATGATTCAATTTAATTATATTCCTTTAACTATTTTCCTAATTCTCTATGTTGGTAATTCTCTACATATTTCTGAACTCAAAACCAATAACTCAAACTTAAATCCTAAGTATTAGTTGTCTACAGAATCTCTAAACATGGATAACATTTCTTCCCAAAATCATCAAATAAATTCGATGTCAAACTTCTAAAAATAATCAAATCATCCTAAAATATGCCAGATTTTTAAAGATCAAATAATAATTCTCAAACTTTCATGTACGTAAATCATATTCTAATATTTCTATCTATGTTTTCTGTTCTAACTGTTTTTAAACTTCTCTATGATGTTTTAGTCTATAACTTTTTAGTTTTCTTCTAATCCTAAACTTAGAGCTCCATCATATAAGTCTATAGAACCTCAAACCTAGAGCTCTGACACTATCTTTGTCGCCAAATAAAGTTAGTTCTAAACCCAAACGTAACAATCTAATTTGTCTACAAATCTTCAAAACCTTGTGCTCTGATACCATCTCTGTCACACCCCAAAATTCATACCTATACGGCTATGAATTTTGGCGTATGACATTAATCCATTCACATCAATGTCATTTAAATTGCTTATAATTTTTTTCACATCTTTCCTTTCATACATATGCAGCAGAATCTCATAATCAAACCATAATCATTCCATTAAATTTAAAATCCATAAATCATATTCTTTAAATAAAAATCCCATAGTCTAACATAAACCCAAATAAGAACAAGTCATCTCTATAAAATTGAAACTTTAAACTAACCCACAAAATCTCTCCAAATAAAACTGAAATAACTAAATTGAATGGAATCAAAATAGGTCTATAAACAAATATCGAAATAAAATAACATAATGTTTGAAAATAGCTAAATCAAATCTTCATCATCATTCTTCTTCTTGAATCTAAGTTACTTATCTACTCTATCATCTTCATCATCTGAAAATAATAGTGTCAACTCTGTAAGCATGACTGACTTTGCAAATAAACAGAAACACTACTTAACATGTTGAAACAATTGGGTCAATGAACACAAATATTTTTATCGATTTCTTTACATATGAAAATAATGTTTCTAATCTAAGACAGAATAAATAGTAGAATAAAACAGAAATCAAGATACATAATTTGAACAGAAACATAATCAGAACTAAAACATTGAGTTGAACAAATATCTAAAACTGAACTGAATAGAATGAATCACTGAAACATATATACATATATGAGACCTGCTGAAACAAATATCTGAATCTTTCACACATGCTGCGAGCTAGATAATAAATAATTGAATCATATACCTGAAATCTCCCACATGTGCTGTGAGTTAGATAACGAGTAACATAATAAAACAAACCCATCTACAATCCGATGATAGGATACCCTGTAGAAACCCGTTTGTTAAAATAGATAGTACTAGCGAATGCACCCATGCTCAAATTAGTCAAAATGTATTTTTTAAAGTAAATAATGAGCTCTTAATTTGAAAATAATTGAGAAAAATAAATCAAAATTATATAATGAATAAAATAAATAAATAATGAGACTTCACAAAAAAAATCAATTCCTTATATTTGAATTCTAATTCCATAACCATCATAATAATTGAGAAGAAATTAATGTCATAAAATACATAAATAAATAAAATGAGACACAAATTTGACCCACCGATAGGAATTACCAAATAATCCGTGAACCCGACACGAAAGAAGCAAGTTAGGGTTGATTGTAAATGTGTTTCAGGTCAAAATGGGTTGACATGTTTCGACACGATTAATAAATGGATCAGTTCGTGTTGAGTCATATAATCGAACCTGACACAAAATAAGCAAGTTAGGGTTAATTATAAACATGTTTCATATCAAAATGGGTCAACCACTTTGACACAATTAATAAATGGGTCAGTTCGGATTAAACCATATAGTCGAACTATCATATAACCCACGAACCCGACACGAAATAAACAGGTTAAGGTTGACTATAAACATGCTTTAGGTCAAAGTGGGTTAACCAACTTTGACTCGAAGAATAAATTGATCGGTTTGGTATAAGTCATGTAGTCATATACATTTATCTTGACACGACTTGAACCTAATCCATTTACATGAAGGTGGAAAAAAAAAGTTTTTACGTGATAAAAAATCCTTGAAAAAAATATTTTTTATATCAACAAAACCATTAATTAATAAATAAATAAACTTAAAAATAAAAAATAATAAGTGAAGAGAGAGAGATAATGATGATCTAGGAAAGAGAAAAATTGATATAATAAATGAAGAGAGAGTGAGAGGTGGAGAAGTCACGTACGAAAAGGAAAAAAAATTAAAGAGAAGAATGATGATGTGAAAAGTGAAAAAAAATTTGTTAAAAATAAAAGAAGAGAGAGAAGTTTCTATATGACAAATAATAACCAAAACATTTAGCAACACATCAAACGAAACATTAATGAGAAAAATAAAAAATATTAAAAAATTAAAAATTTTGATAAAAAGCAAAACGGAATCTACTGTAGAAACATATATATAATTTTTTTTTTCTCTTTTCTCTTCATTAAGTAGCGTGTGCTTTTTTTTTTTTTTTTTTTGGTCTGGCCACTTGGACCAGCTGCACAACGTGGGACCAGACTAGGCCAGGGAGCCCTAAGGATTTGTTAGGACTGCCTTAGGGTTAGCCTAAGGTAGGACTGACTTAGGAGCCAACACATTAACGCCAAAAAGTGTAAATCATTTTGTTGGTGCTGATGTGTTGGCTCGTAATATCAGTCCTACCAAATCTCGTCTTGCTGGGGAAAACCAAAAGCAAGCAACACCACAGCACAAGGCATAACACTCTAGGGATCCTACACCTTTTAGCGCGGATTTGGTGCTCCTCCTCAACAAACACCTAAAGTCCTCCCATATGTAGGGGGACACATCATGTCGAAAAAGTGACTTTCACTTTTTGACATGATGTCCCCCCCCTGCATGTGGGAGGACTTTAGTTGTTCATTAAGGGGATGCACCAAATCCTAGGCGTGTGCCATCCATAAGATAGATGCACCTGAGCACGGGAGCATTGGCTAGCATGCTGTGCTTGACCTGATCGTTTGTTGTGTGGCAATGAGCCAAGCTTTGCCCAGGCTTATCACACAAGACTAAGCTTAAACTCGGCTTACCATACTATAGGTTACATGCTCTAACTTTAAAGCCCATGAGCCAAACCTGCTCTCAAGGTAAAATCTATAATTAATTGAAACAGTCCATACTATGACAAGTTAAATCTACATGTATAGTCCTTGCCAAAAAAAGAATCTACATGTATAGTATGGAAGTCCTTTAAGGAACCGAACTTTTAGCAAGCTAATTAGACTTAATTAATTAAATGAGCTCAATTAGAGCCCCGTGGATTTGGTCCGCCTCCCTGAAAATGCCTTAGGTCCACTGGGCAGCAGGGTGCAGACACATCAGCACCGAAAAGTGAAAAGCATCCCTCAAAGAGTGTAAATTACTTTTTGACACTGATGTGTCCGCCTCCTACTGCCCAGCGGACCTAAGGCGTTTGTAGGGAGACAGACACAATACACACTGTAATTAGAGGCTCAGGCTCAGCTCATTGATAACCCGAAATTCAAAGCGGATTTCCTGTAGCCCTTTTACTGTAGTGAGACTGAAGTGCCAGGGTGCCGGGTGACATGTGGGTGGAAAAAGTGAAAAAGCCCTAATTTTGAGCATTAAAAAGCTATACCTCATTCTACGAAAAAGAAATCATTGAGTGGGATCATTTTTTACCCATATTCCACTACTAGAAATTATGACTCCCTGGGTTTTGCCTTACTGGCTATTGGGTTGGGTTTAGGTCTCTCTCCCCAGTTCAGATCCTCTCCTACCTTTAAGGTCCTGCCTATCGTCCTTGGGGTATTGGAGATCCTCCTTTCACAAAGTCAGTAAACTCTGCAAGAACGCCACCCACGGCAGGGGGTTCCTGGTTAGGTAGTCCCCATACTTGAAATTGAGGAACATTGTTTAGGATTCCTATTTCAAATTTAGACAAACAAAAGAACATTTAGGCCCTTCTGGTTTGCTGGAAAAGCAATTGAGGAAGTTGCTGCAAAATTATGTTGAATTTTGAAAAAGGCTCTCGAGAAATAATCCGTTTGTTTAAAATTTTATTAACTAGATATCAAGGTCAAAATTCATGGCCTTCCATACGATGTAGCTTCTTCGTCTGTGATGGGTTGTTACCCTTTTACGGATTCTCCAACACAAAATACATGCTTCTGAGGGGCTGCAGATTCCAGTTATCAATAACTTATAACTCCAAACCACAGGCATATCAGTATTTAAAATAATAACAAGAGGCTGCATATAAATACTACAGTTGGGGCTAATTAGTTTGGTGATAAAGACTGCATCAAAAGCTCCATTTTCTTTTCTTCAAAATCCCCACTCAATAAACTCACTGGGAAGTGGGAACTTAATGTTGCAATGCCTACTCATCATTAGACTATTACAAAAACAACCTAGAATTGAAATTTTGATCCGAGTCTCAACACTTTTCAGTCTTCAACTCTCTCTGACCAGCAGCCTGCAAAATTGATTGTAAATGTTCAGAACATCAGCTAGACATTGTCAGCAATGGGCGATGATATCCAGAACTGCTCCGACAGGTAATATATCTAGGTTTTTGAAGGGGCAATGATCAAGTTTGTTTTTGAATTCAGCTCAAATCAAAAGAAAGGAATCATGTAAAAGTTTCGTGTCATTTAATAAATGGCATATGGCTCTGTAATAATGTTGATCATGCCAACTATAACATGGCATCTTCATATATCTAAACTATTTATTAATTTTGGCATTCAACAAGATTCTTGATGGTCAGCTAAGATTGGCCAAATGTGCTCTACTATATAATACATAAGTAGGTCTCAAATATATACCATTATTAACTTCTGCAACCAAGTAAAACTAAGGGAGGAAAGTAACAGAGAACTAGGAACTATCTCTTGTCTCCTGACTTCGCTCTCTCCAAGGATTGAGAGCCTCTTTGATAGCTTGAGCTTCTGGAGAGTTCTCCCAAGCTCGCTTCTCGGACTCCAGAACAGTTACCTTGTCATCTGCAGAATACAAAGAAAATCAGCTTTGTACTCAAGCTCAGAGATAGAAATCTACATCCAATTTCCAGCCAAGCGTTGTAGATCCCATATGAAACAACAAAAGCACAAAGCCCATTTGATGGATATAAACATTATAAACATGCTCATCCCACTACTACTGGAATTGGTATTTCCAATTATTGTCAGGTAAACTTAGGAGGGTTAAAACTACTTTTAGGAATCCCAAAGGGGATTATAATTGGAAAGCAATGATAAAGTGATATGCATTCATGTAAAACTAATGAAACAAAAAGCATCCATATGGCAGACATAAAATTACAACTCTAAGGAGAAGGATATTCTCAGTCTTGGATGACATTTACATCAGCTCAGAGCTAGGCAGACTATCTGCAAATGGGTTTGAGTCCCCATGATTGAAACTTTTAAAGCCTATATCAAGGTTAAAAAATCTTTTACCTTGAAGGAAACCTTTTGAGTTTTCAAAGGACTAGGAACTTATCAATACAACCATGCAATGACAATTAGAGTATCAAGTCTTCAATCCCAATGATGACCAGAAAGATAATGAGAGCATTTTTTTTTTTTATCAATAATGAAAATTTTTATCAGATAGAGAAACGAGAAGCAAAAACACAGGCAGCATGAGAAATGCTACCAGATGAAAGGCTAAACTAACTAAAAAGAAGATTATCCCAGTCCAGAACCCATTGAAAGAACTTAACATCCCTGAGCACAGGCAGGTGACTAAGCCAGCCTGCTAACAAAGATAAGACTCTCTCCAGGGACCAATCAGATTCTGAAATGGAGCCATCAAATATAAGGGAGTTTCTTTCCTTCCACAAGAACCAGCATATCAGCTTGGAGGAAGCACAAACCTCCAAATAATATAACCTCTCTTGGACAGCTTGGAGGAAGCACAAGGAATCCAACATTGCAGCAGGTCCACCACCGATTTTGGCATAGCCCGTGCAATCTGGATTTGTTTGAGAAAGAGAGACGCTAGAGGGCAATGCAGAAAGAGATGATTAATCAATTCCGAATCTGAATAACAGAGAGAGCACCTGCTGGGGATCTGATAACCTTTGGCCACGAGGTAATCAATAGTGAGAACTCTACCCCAGAATAGCAGCCACAGGAAGAAAAAGCCTTGGTCAGAAAATAGCATATATATCTACTTATGCAATGCCAGTAAGTCCCAAAGAGAGAACTGGGTCAAATTGGGGATATAACCATTGCCATAGCCATGAATGAGTTAGTTTCTTCGACTCCTGCACTCATAAGTCTCAGGTATCAGAACCATGAGAAAGAAATAATGTGACCAATTTTTTACCCTACCATCATGTACCATGTGTGTGGTCCATCTGGCATGGAAGGAACACTTTCTGGTGCCATCGATGAAAGAATTATTAATCATATAAATATTCTAGATGCATTTTAAAGGGCTCTTCTTTTTTTCAAATTTTCTTTTGTGGTGCCACCATGACAGTATGATCTTTTCATAGGTTGGGTTCAGATTAGTTTGTGAATGTACAATTCATAAATTGAAAAACCTCAAGATACATTTGAAGCCCTTCTTGTGGATAGACTCAAATAGATTGTGGTGGTACTTCTAATCAGGGCAACTAACAAGCTTGCTTAGTATTGGTCATCACAAGAGGAGGACGCCTAGAATGCATGCAACTTCAGTGGATTAATAACATGCATATAACCATGATGAGTTGATTCAAGTGAACATTATAGCATGTCAAGGATACCTACTTAGCTAAGCTCCCCTTCAACCATTTGAGTCAAAGGTGACTTCTTCTCTGGTGATCCTCCCTATGTTTCAAGAGACAGATTGACTACTATTATCCATCAAAAATAAAAAATAAAAAAATTGACTACTATCAGATTTTGAAATCGAAAGCATTGACTTTTGGTCATAGCAACTACCTCTCTGACAAAATTGCAAACTCTGCAATTACTTTGTAAGACTAATGACTTACAATCATACACTAACATTTTGAAGGGGGGGAAATATGATATTCAATAGAGCTTCACTTGTTCAATAAATAACAAACAAAATAAAATCCAAGTTGAACCAACAAAAACATGCCTCGGACCTTGTACTCACAAAATTTAAGACAATGATGAGAAATTCATATATAACAAATGTATGAACATGTGATTTGATCTATGATTTTAAATCAACTTGAACTTCAAAATAATTCGAACTCCAATTTCAGTTTCATATCTGAATGATAATATGAAATCTTATTCCAATCAAATGTGCAGTGGGGAAAAAACCTTAAACATCAGGTACGTTTATTTATTACTTAAAAAAAAGTACCTTGATTTATCCTTTATCCTTGTTAACATGCAATTCAAACTAATTATAATAAATATTTCAAATGAGAAAAGGGGATCTAGGATGCCTTTTATCTCATGTTTTCCCTGAAATCTATTGCTGTAACAAGAAACTGGACAGTATTTCAGGTCCAAAATACAGTCTCGGTTTCAATATGTGCCTATCTCAGTTGAAGAGGGACTGTTCAAACTTCAAAAGAAGAAGAAAAGAATCGAGAGGAGGAGGAAATAAAGGAGGGCTCTCACACAGAAACCAGTTTGAATCATGAAAAACTCCATTGAAGCTCCAATCAAGGCCGAACCAGCTGCAATCTTTAAGTACCAGTCCAAGAACTTCATCTCCACTGAAGAAGTTAGCTAAAGATTGAAATTCAAGGGAGAAGGAATCTGCAAAGGAAAGAAAAAGGGTTAGTTCGCCTCAAGGGTGCTTGCTTTGGATTCTGTAATCCGATTGTTGATTCTGATTGTGGATTCTCATAATTATATTCTAAAAACTGATTGTCAGAATCCAAAATCGCATTTGATTACCCTATTTCTGACAGCTTCTTATTAGAATCCATAACCAGAATCCTGTTTGGTAGAAAACCCTGCTCATAAACAATTATTCAAATAAAACAGGAGATAATATGCCCAAACTGCCCATCCTCAGATCATTATATCACCAAAAACACAATATGGGTATCATATTACCCAACCACAGTTGGAAGATCATATTCCTCTGATAGGTGGACTGTTATATGGCACATTATGTAGAAAGGTACTTTTTGTTAACACTGAATCGTGCATAGCTACTTGTACATCATCAAATCCAAATAATCCTGTTAGCGTCTTGCTAGTGCCAAGGATATCACAGAGTCTTCAATAGCATCGTACATATAATTTTTTAAGAAGGTAACGAAAATTTCATTACAAAAGAAGAAAGAAAAAGGTACAAGCACGACAAATGCCCATCCAAGATGGAAAAAAGAAATAGGAAAAGCTAGAATACAAATGGGTCCCAATCAAAAATCCAAGATCTGAAGAGAAGCATAAAACTGGGAAAGCGGATGAGAAGCCAGCTGAACAGTTGCGATAGGATCCCGTCCAACAACTTCGAAAATGGCTGCTCAACGTCCTCAAATGATCGATGGTTGCACTTCTCCCACAAAGACTAGGGATCGTACATATCCGTTATATATGTTTATAAGTTCATAGTGTTACTTCATGCAACATACTCTTAATATAAGCAATGAATTCTTATAAACCATAAATTTAGTTACATTAAATAACATTCACATCCACATTAAAACCATATCCATATGATATTGTTCCTTAAAAAAGGGAAATGATCAGTGTTGAAACCACAAATATACTAACATAAGCCGCACCTCCTCGGTACACTATAAAGCACTAATGTAAGCCACACCTTTACGGTGCATTTTAGCATGTGCCAAAAAAAGAGAGACTCATTATCTATTAAATAAATAAATAAAATAAAATAAAATAAAAAATAAATCAACGACCCACTAAAAGCATCAACATGGAAAATACATAACATAATTTAGACCATGTTGTGAGTAGAGTACCATGTGGAAGTTATGGCAACTCCCATTGAAGTGGCCACTTGGCATTAGTAGAAGAAGAGAGAAAGTTAGAACAGTGTCCTCCATCCTTTAACCCTTAAATACAAGACACTGAGGAGTTTGTGTTTTAACCCTTAAAAGACTTTTAGCATCCGATATCATCAACTGTTGAAAGATGAGTTCTGTTTTCCTAAACTTGAAGTCTATAAGCAATCCTCTATATAGTTTTTTATTTTTAATTTTTTTTTAAAAGTAGGCAGTTAGAGAGTCCTATGGGATTAAAATATGATATATCCTAATCTAGGAGATTCCATTTCAAAGAAGGATGCGAGACCTTCTTGTCTTCGATGAAGATGTTTGGAAAGCAAATCCTAGTGGGACCCGCTGTGGTTAGGTCTCTTCCAATATTCCATCTTTCTCTTAGTGGTGTTGGAGATTTTTATTATCAACATCAAATGTATATATGTGAGCAGCTCATTGAATTTTAGTGTGAGACCTAACTACAGCGGGTCCCTAGATCTTTGTAGTCAGTAATCCAATATTCCAATATTCCCTCTTCAATCCAAAAAAAAATCCTAGATCTTTGTAGCCAGTACAGTTCTTCTTGAGCAACTTATTAAATTTTCGTGTCAGTTACGTTTCTTTTTGAATAGACAATTCAGATGGTGGTCCTATCTGAATCTCCCTCAGTCTATCTTTAACTTAGTTGAGCTCCTGTTGCAAATTGCCAAAATGCAATTACTCCATCTTCTGATACTTGTTTTGAAATTTCACAATTTAGTCATAATATTCGCTTAAGGGTCACAATTTCATGCTATGGTTGTTGCTTCCTTGAATGACTCATGTGTGAGCCATATTGCTTCTAGTCTGTAAGGAAGCTTTTTTTCCTGAACATTTTTTCCAGATTCAACAGTACAGGATTATCATCAATGTTTACAGCAAGTGTAGAACCAAGGCCTCAGGAAATTTCAGTCTATATCTAATCTTTCTATCATGTAAAATTGTGGTTTCCGTCTATTTGATTATGTATAAGCAAGTCCTGAATAACCCAAATCCAGCAATCCACAATAATTCATCATGTCCTTAAAAACAATTGAAAAGCAACTGAATAAACTTTCTAAAGACACCAAAACCCTAGCAAGAATGGCAAGTTCTAACCTTGGAGAATTTGGGGTAAAAGCAAGTTATGGGATTATAACTCAAAATAAATAAAAACCTAAAATAGACCCCACATGATCATCCAACTTCTCGTTCCTTGTGGTTGCTCCCATATCACCAATATTTTGAAGTTTTATAGATTAGGTACCGAATCCTCTTCGCCTTTTCTTCTTTATTACCCTATTGGCTGAAGTCCAGTATGGTTTTATCTTCTTAATTTCCTATGGTTTGAAAGTTTTATATTT
>JAOXJP010164906.1:0-12803 GCA_025762735.1 Platanus orientalis
TAGAGTCTTGATGCCTAGATGTTGTTATGCTGTCCTTATGCTATCACATGACCCGAGTCAAAATTTGGGTGTTGACACTTGGTTTTTGGGGCCAACAAGTGGGGCCCAGAGGGGTAGGGTTTCTCTTGGGTTTTTGCACTGAACTTAGGTTGCACACACACATATAGCTTTTTTGAAAAAAAAAAGCCTGATTTTTAACCCAAGCTTAACGCCTGAAATCCACTCCAACGCCTAAATTTACCTCTCAACGCCTGAAATTAAATTCAAGCATTAGGAGAGAAATAAGGACCCACAAAGATACTCATGCACAGGATTGGATCTCAGAGGTTTAGAACAGCCATGAGATAGGTTTAGGGAAAATCAGGGCTCCTTGAGGTGGGTCTCAGATCTCAACGCGTGAGTGTTCCCTTAACACCCGTTTGTTCAATGCTTGAATTTTATTTCCATAAAATCCAGTCATTAGTTACTGAGAGCAAATCCAGTAGATAGATTTCTCGAATTTAGGACACTTAGGGTTTTAAGAAAAATCAAAATTAATCATGGTGATAGGAAATATACAGAAGAACAACATATATGAAATTTAGCTCAAGAACATGCATACAAAATTCAAACAAAAATAGAAAAAATCAGTTGAACATCGGTCACACAAGACCTAGATTTTGGAGTCTATTTGGGGGGCCATCTTGAGGCCTTCCACAGCTTAGAAAATCATAAATTTAAATGTGTAGGTAGGCATACATGTATAGTATAACATACTAAAATTTGGGCTCCAAAAAATTAATATAAAATTCACAAAAAAGTCTACACTAGAACATGCTCAAAAATCAAGGTAAACAGAGGTTGTTGAGCCTTTCTATGTAACCCGAATTGAAGAAACTTGAAAGCATAATTTGGATAGCATAACTACTTGCTAATTGAACATATGAACATGAGAAGAATGAAATTGGATTGGGTTTAAACTTACCTTGAGCCAACTAGGACTTGGGGTTTGGAAATCTTCCCTTTTTCTTCTTCTTCTTCTTCCTTATTTTTTTAGGGTTTTTTGTTGCCAACCCTTTGTTGCACGAAATTGGGGCTATTTATAGCCCCAATATCAAGTGGTGGATGGTTGGGATCTAATTTAGAGATATCTAGATGGATGGTGGGGATTAGGTTAGCTAGTTTTGAGGTGTAGGACTAGGATTGATTTAGGAATGGGTGGCTAGGATTAAAGAGTTTTGTGTTTGGTGACTTGGACAAGAGAGAGCCTAGGATTAGTTCAGTGATCTGAGGTGGATGGTGAGGATGAGAGTGTGCCTGTTCACTTGGATTGGTGAGGTGGCAAGGGGGTAGATTAGGATGCCATTTGGTAGGGTATGATAAGTTGCAAATGTCACAGGGAGACATCAAGATGCCATTTGGGGGGACCTAAAGGGAACACTAGGGATTTGAAATTCAAGACCTAGATCTAAAGGTGAGGGGTAAGGGTGCACATGGGAAAATTCTGATCCAAGGGTTAGTATATTTAGGCATAAGGTGTGAAGGCATTACATGCCATTAATGGGCTAAGGTTGAAAAGTCTTAGCTCATTAATGGCATTAAATGCTTTTAGGGTTTTCGAACCCTCATTATGCCATCAACTATTGTGAGCTCTCGAGCTCAGAAGTCGGCAAACTTAGTGTTTACTTTTAGGGTCACAGATATTCTGGTCGGGTTGGACCAATCAAAAACAAATTACGATAACGGCAAGAGGGTGAAATCAGGGTTTTTTTACTTGAAAAGCTCTCAAATGCATTTTGATAGGGAAAGATGGTAAAATTGATCTTAGAAATTGTCAGGTGAAAGATGGCTTCAAGTCCAGGTGAGCGATAGCCTCTGATTATGTTGAATTACAATGCCTAAGCAGAAAACTGGGTCAAAAAACCCTTTTTGTGTAGTTGGAGAACTTTAGACTAGAGATGCTGCTGGTTTTTCTATAAATCTCTGTCATGGGCCATATTTGGGGGATTTGAAGCTTAGGGAGTCTCAGAGCTATAGGAGCTGACAGATTAACCATTGGATTCCCAGGCAGTTACCGAGAGATTTTCGAAGCAAAGTCACCTAGAGATATTGGGTTTCTGTAAATGCCTGAAGACTAGTGGAATTAAGCTGTCGGACATTCTCTAATACTTAAATTTGTGAAATGATCTTTTGAGGGCAAGGGTGAAACTGAGAAAATGGGTCTAACCTTGCTGCATTCCTAGTTCGGGAGAATTTTTTAGGGCATTCATTGTGCTAAATACAGACGAAAAGTGTTTTATCTTGGCTTGAGCAAAAATGATGATGACTTGGGTTACAAGATTTCTGTAATCCAGTGCAAATTTGATACTCTTGAGGTACTGGATTTATTGTGGGATAGCCACTGACAAACTGAATTTCTAAATTTGGGTGAACTCCCAAGAGTCGGTTGAGTACCTGATTTTTTGACATGATTTGTTGCTCTTTTGGAGTATTTAAGGGAGTCTGAGCAGATAAGTTCCGCGAAAGCTCGTGTTCCATTTTTCAAAGGCCTCGCGATTCTAGAGAGATGGACACCTACTAATCCTGTTTTGGAGGTCCGAAGGACATTCTAGCTCCATATGAACAAAATGCAGCTAAACAGCTTTTTAACCTCTTTGGGAAGATTTGAGATTTCACAAAGGTTCAAAATTTCAAGGTTCTTTTCTCAAACCTAAAGATTTGAAGCTAAGGTCGAGGCCGAGATACAGGGATCAACCTTTTTGAATTCAGAGATTGGATGAATTTTTTAGAGCTTTTGCAAGGATCATTTCTTAGTTAGGGTCATCATAAGTTGAGAAATTGGCTATTGCCAGTCTTAAGTAATATATGTTCTGTGTTGAGTTTCTCAGAATTGGGAAAAGCATGAACGCATAGGATCTGAAATTACACCATTCAGGTGAAAAGGGTAAAATGGTAATTTTTTGCCCATGGGTCGAAAAATGTGAAAATGAGAATTCTTCACCTGTGATGATTCATGACAAGAAGGCTTATATAGACAAGAGAAATTTAGTGATATAAGTGGTAGATAATGAGTTATGCGCTTTTGAAGGCAAAAGGGTAAAATGATAATTTTCTTATCTGTGATGCTTTGCTGAATAAAGACTTACAGAGGCTGAAAAACTTACTGATACCATGGATGAAGTTATTAAATGTGGACCCTCAAAGTCTTGTTGATGCTTTGGTGAAGGATTAGGGTTTGACCTGAAATGGTGTATTGGAGCTGTAATAAGGTGCTTTGATTATTTTATTCGCGATTGAAATATTTGGAAAGACTTCTTTAGGAATGTCTAACCTCATAAAGTCCAGGTTTGTTCTTCCTAAACCAAGGATGTTTAGAGTTTTGATGCCTAAATGATGTTATGCTGTCATTATTCTATCAAATGACCCGAGTCAAAATTTAAGTGCTAACAACAACCTTTTTGGTTTATGGACCCACTCATGGGATATTTGTACGGGCTTTGGTTTATTAGAACCCTCATGGGTTGATCACTTGTACAGACTATGGTTTTGTCAGAACCCTTATGGGTTGGTTATATGTTTTCGACATTAATTTTATCAGAACCCTTATGGATTGGGTATATGTATTCGGTATTTGGTTTCATCAAAGCTCTCGCAGGTTGATTACATGCTTTTGGTTTGGCTTTATTAGACATCTTTCACAGGTTTTGTTGCATCCAGTTTTGGTATTTAGCGGAGACCCTTATGGGTTAACATATAACCTATATATGATTTGGTGTTATTTAATAGCCCATTTGGTTATTTTGAATCATAGTAAGGATGTATGTATAGAACTCTTGTTGCACGCATTTGAAATCCTTACTCTATCTTGATTCATTATATCTATTATTGTGCTTGTCTTAGCCTCTCTTTTTCACTTATATTTTGTATACCTTCTTATAAAGCCCATCATGCTTACTCAAAAATGGCACCCCCACATCCATGATACACGAAGCAGAAGGTTGGGGATAAGGCTTGGGAGAGCCCTAGCCTCTCTCTTTACAGTCCTTTAGTTGTCATCGACATTGACCTCTTTTAGACTATTTTATTTGGGACATGTATATATTCTTGGATTTCAATTTATCTTGTATGGTATGGTTTCATTTGATACTTTTATGATGAGTCGAAGTCTAGCTCTCTTGGATGAGGATTGACCTCATGGATGGATGGCTCATTTTGGAAGGCTAATTTTGATGTACAAACTAAATGAGATCATTTTGTTTAGAGTACTTAATGGATGGATGTCTAGTTTCACTCCACGTGATTATCGTTTGATGAACCGAGGTTATTATTCCACTGCACTATAGAGTCTATGAATTTATGTTTGTACTTATTATTCCACTACACTTTGATAATGTAAATGATGAATCGACGAGAAATCTGCTGCTATATGTGAACATGAATGGTTTGGACGATACGTATTTCTTATTCCTCTACAACATGTTATTTTGGATTATTGCAATTAATGGTTTGGACATGGTCACACTGAGAACGATATTTCCCTATTGTGAGATATAAGTTCAGGGTGTGTCATCCAGTGTCCGATCCAGATTCGACCACGTTGATCATGCTGTGTCATTTCATAACTATCGTGTTCCATATGCTTCTCAGCATGATCAACGTTTGTTTACAAGCCATTCTTAGGTCTATAAATAAATAAATAAATTATGGCAATTTTTGTTACCAAAATTTTGATTAACCTTCACCCATTTCTACATGTCTAAACAATTTATGAAATGTTTCCTTGCCCAGTTTTAGAACTAATATATATATTTTTAACACAACTATATAAAACAATTCCTGGTGGTCTGATCACCTCAAGACTTGTATTAAGTCTCTGAATGATTTACAGAAATAGTAGGTCTGATCAGAATATACCCTGCATATTATGCTCATTGGTAGCCAGGAAATATATTCTACAAAGAACTCTTCTTTATTTTTATCTCATAGATAAAATTAATCAATTCAAGAGTACCGGCAAAATACAAACAAAACCTCCTGGGAAATTGACCAGTGCTTTCCAGCAATAATTTCACAGAAAACAATTGTGGAGCCATGTCCAATCTAAATTCTAGGAAAAAGAAGAATATAAGAAAAATAATGAAGAAGCAGGCACATGTATCGTATTTTACAAGGTTTACAAGGTACCTTGAAGAAAAAATGAATTTTTTGGCTCCTCAAACAGGTCACTACCCTTTGTTCACGTCTTGCATGTCCTCTTCAGTTTTCCAAACTACATCCTTGAGGCAGGTTGAAAGGTTTTTATAGAACTGCCAAAATAATAACAATAATAATTATTATAATAAATAAATAATTGAACCCTTGCGATTGATGGAAAGGAGAAGCATTAGAATTGCCAAAAGTTCTCATCAAAGAGTGCATGAATTGATAGACACAGTTAATGTATACTTTGATACATGACAATCTATCTATATATACTATAGCAAAGGGTTGCCAACGTGGACAACCCTTCTAATTTTATTTGGTTTTCTTGATATTTATCTCTCCACTATCTGTATCCTTATTTCAAAGGACCAATATGGTACAAAATAGGAGGGGTATGGAAATTATCTCCAGCTGCAGTATGCTGGTCTTTATGGCTAGAAAGGAACAATCAAGCATTTCAGAATTAAAATGTATAGAAGGGCAAAGTAGAGAATGATGTTTTCAGCTAGAAGATTCAAGGGTTGTGGAACCATGGAAAACGGGATGCTTCTAGAGAATGGGATTCAATCATTGGGCTGCAAAGTGGGTAAGAGGGGGTGTTTCGTTGGGTATTTTGCTTGTACAGTTATAGGGCGCTGTTTTGCTTGCGCCTTTGTATAGTGGGGGGATGTCTTATTCCCCATTTTTATAGTTTAATATATATACTTTTCTTTTTCTCATTAAAAAAAATAGGTTTCTCAAAGTATTCTTCACATACACTCCACACCAATCGATATGTTAAGAACATGAATTAAATATCAATGTTCATATATATATTTGATTGATAAAGAACAAATTTTATTAATCAAAACGAAAGAAAAAGATAACAAGAAGAGGACAGCATGAGCAGTGCATGCCCACAGAGAAGAACAGCAAAAACCCTACCCACCCACCACCGACTCCCAATCCAGGACCCACTCATAGAATTTTATATTATCCTAAGATATGTTCAATTATATGTAATTCCTGACATTGCAGATCCATGAACTTGTATTACTTTCCAAAATAGTATAAAGCATATCATTTATAAATGAAAATATATCTTGAAAAATCTCTTTTTTATGGAATAGGTAGATTAATGGGCAAAACAAATGTTCTGTGACCCTGTGACCACGCTACAGGATAACACATGGTGTATGGGGTTAAAAGCATAAAAAAAATGCTCAGTTCAAAGAGTAGGTTCCCAAAAAAGAGGCACCAAATTCAAAAACACATTGGGTCTGTCTGGTGTGGTCACAGAGGGTTACAGACAATTTCAGTCACAGAACATTATTGTTCATTAATGGGAGATGTATAAAATATATTACATCGTAAACCTGTTAGTTGGCTGGATCTATAAGATGCTTTATCAAACTTCATATATGCATATTTATGACCAGAAGTGTTATTGCTTTTAGTATCGATATGGCATCAATATTACTTTTAAGATCAGGGAATGATAGATATACATCCACCAGCTTGAAGGGGGAGTGTTGTAAAGGGTATCTTAGTCATACATGCAGTCTATAATTCTTGTTATTTCTTTTCATGTGTAAGAGTAGTCTGGTACTACCACATCTTAACATAAATAAAGAACAATAGGGGTCATGAGAATTATTCACGCACAACCCTGACTCAATACTAAATTCATAACTCAATGGTTGTCAACATGAATGTTTCCCTTAACACCAAAAACATAATTTTTCTAAGACCATTAAGGAGGCGATAGACAGGAGACCATGCTAAGCAGGACTGAATCCCTTGAAGGATGATACTATATTTTATGGATTATTTGTTAAGGAACACAGCAACTAGGTGTTCAAGGATAAGGCCAGCTCTTTGGATTCTGTGATTCGGAATATTTCAACACTCACTTTTAATGTGTATCACTGTAAAAACAAAAACCTCAAATTTACATCCTCTAAGTTGGCTGGGAGCCTATTCTTCGATGCCTCAACCAAAGTATGGTTTTATAAAGCTTTGTGACATCACACATATTGGGTTTTGACAGTCTAAACGATTGTAATACATGAGGTTCACCACTTTTTTTACATACACCAATGAATTAAGAAGGGACCTTATCCAAATAAAAAGGTAATCAGTGTTATTGTGAACACCAATCAAGTCCAAGCAATGCTTGAACTTGAATGCTAAAAGTGACTTGGTCATCATGTCTACTAGATTATCATCTATGCCAATTTTCTTAACAATGATCTAGTCCAGTGAGACAATCTCACGTTTGAAGTGATATCTAACGTCAATGTGCTTGGTCCTCTCATGATACATTTGGTTTTTAATCAGATGTATAGCGCTTTGACTGTCACAATGCACAACAATCAATTCCTTCTTCAGGCCTAACTTTCTAAGTAAGCCTCTCAACCAAATAGCCTCCTTCACTCGCCACCATAAACTCAACCTCAATAGTAGATAAAGCAATTGTAGACTGCAATGTTGCTTTCCAACTCACTGTGCAACTCATAAGAATGAAAACATACCTATAAGAGATCTCATCTTGTCATAATCACCAACATAATCAAAGTCCACAAATCCAACTACACAACCATCAAAACCACTTGTTTTATCAAACATCAGCCTAAAATCTGCAATACCTCTCAAATACTGAAGTATCCATTTCACTTCCTGCCAATGTGTCTTTCCTAGACGTTCCATATACCTACTCACAATACTAACAGCATGTGAAATATCAGTACGAGTGCAAACTATATCATACATGAGGTTCCCAACTACACTAGCATATGAAACATGAGACATGTCCTCCTCCTCCTCCTCAGTCTGTGGTGACAAAGTCTGCAGAAAGTTTAAAGTGATTTACAAGTAGGATACCCACAAGTTTAGAATCATGCATTCCAAAGCGTTCAAGTACTTTCTCAAAGTAATTCTTCTGAGATAAGTACAACTTTCTAGCTTTCATATCCCTACGAATCTCCATGCCCAAAATCTTCTTTGTTGCCCCCAAATCTTTCATCTCAAACTCACCATTAAGTTGAGCCTTCAACTTATTGATTTCAGACATGTTTTTGCAACAATAAACATGTCATCAACATATATTAAGAAATACACCAAAGAACCATCTAGAAGTTGCCTAAAGTAAACACAACTGTCATACTGACTTCTAGAAAAGTCATTTGCAATAATGAAAATATCAAACCGCTTATATCACTGTCTAGGCGATTGTTTTAGGCCATACAAAGATTTTTTCAACAAGCAAACATACTTTTCTTTACCTAAGACGATGAACCCTTTTAGCTGATGCATGTAAATCTGTTCTTCAAGCTCACTATGTAGAAACGCTGTCTTATCATCAAATTGTTTTAGCTCTAAGTTAAAACATAGCCACTATGGCAAGCAACATACATATAGAACTATGCTTCACAACTGGTGAGAATACTTCATTAATTAAAGTCCACACCCTCTTTCTAACCATAATCATATGTAACCAAGCGAGCCTTATACTTTACATCTTAACACCTCGAGTTCCTTTTTTCCTCTAGTAAACACATTTGTAACCAATAATCTTCTTTTTCATAAGTGGTTTTACAAGCTCCCAAATCTGATTCTTATGGAAAAATTAAATCCCCTCATTCATAGCAACTACCCATTGTGCAGACTCACTACTTGTGACGGCTTCATGATAATTGAAGGGATCTTAACACTCAACAGTCTTTGTTATAGACAATGCATAAGAAACCATCTTTGCATAGGTATTATACCTCTAAGGTGATCTAATCTCTCGCATCTATCTCCCAGTAACGATATTGTATTGTTATTCTTTTTGTGCATCCTCCTCACTAGGATCATGCTCCTCTTCCTCAATGGACTGAACGGAAGTGCAGTCTTGACTCTTCCTTGAAGTGTAACTCTCAAACTCCACCTACTTGCTGACTCTACAGTCCCTATCTGCATCAGCATTCTCCTTTCTCAGGTTAAACATAACAAACTCATCAAAAGTAACATCTCTGCTAATAATAAACTTGGGTAACTTGGGATCAGGATACCACAACCTATATCCCTTCACCCCAGATCTATAACTCAAGAAAATATACTTTTTAGCTCTAGGTTCGAGTTTATATTCATTGACATGAGCATAAGCTAGACAACAAAAGATCTTTAACCTAGAGTAATCCGCAAGATTGTCAAACCATACCTCCTCAAGCGTCTTATACTCAATGACAGTCGATGGAGATTCACCAAATAGCAAGCTGTAGAAACTGTCTCAGCTCAAAATTTCTTTCTAAGTTCAACGTTAGAGAGCATACGAGCTCTCAATGAGTGTCATGTTCATGCGTTCTACTACACCATTCTATTAGGGTGTGTGGCTAACTATATGATGTCTCACAATCCCTTTATCCTTATAAAATCTGTCGACTCACCTAAACAAAACTCCAAACCATCAGTTTTCAGTCATTTGATCTTCTTGCATGTCGGCTTCTCAATCATAACCTTCCATAGCTTAAAGTTAAGAAAGACTTCATCCTTATGCTTCGAAGTTAGTAATCATCAATGAAAGTCAGAAGATACCGAGAACCACCCTTTGAAGTAACTCGGGATGGGCTCCAAAGATCAAATTAGATGTAATCCATTGTACCCTCAGTCCTGTGAATAGCCAAATTGAACTTCACTCTGCATTGCTTCCCAAATATACAATGCTCACAAAAATCCAACTTTTCTTATCTAAACCACCAAACAAGCCTTTCATGCTTAACTCTATCATACCCCTCTCACTCATATGCCATAGACGGGTAATGTTAGAATCTAAATCAATTGATGATGATACCGTAGCTACAGCTAAAACCGTGTTTCTCTGAAGCATATATAGATTACCATTCTATTGTCCCCTCCTAACCACCAAAGCATCTTTTGAGACCCTTATAACTCCATTTTCATCGATACACTTGCAACCATTGGAGTCAAGAGCACCCAAAGAAATCAGGTTCTTTTTCAATTTGGTACATGCCGAACATCAGTCAAGGTCCTGACTATCTCATCATGCATCTTGATTCATATTTTTCCAATCCCTACAGTCTTACAAGGCATATTGTTTCCCATCAAAACTATACCATTGTTTACCGCTTTGTAAGTTGAAAACCAATCTCAGTTTAGGCACATATGATAGGAGCAACCTGAATCAAGTATTCATTCATCATCTGTAGATACATTACAATGAGTAACTGATAAAACATTTTCAGAACCATCAGAAGAATTTTCTTCCGTGACACTAACATCTTTCTCCTATTTCTATTTGAGCTTTGAACAATCTCGTCTGAAGTTCCACTTGTGACAGTAATGACACTTGCCATTTTTTGATCTAGATTTTGATTTAAATTGACCTTTATCACCTAAACCATTTTCCTTTATTCTTCCTCTTGCAAACAGACCTTCTGTCTGCTCCTCACTCTCTTCTCCAAACACCTTCTTCCTCAATTCCTTGGAATGCAAGGATGTCTTATCATCCTCCATGGAGATGGTATCATTTCCATAGAGTAAGGTCATAACAAAGTATTCATATGATGCAAATAAAGAATACAAAACAATGAGAGTTTGATCCTCATCATCAATCTTAATATCAATATTTTTCCAAATCCATAATAATTTTATTGAATTCATCAAGATGGGCTTTCAGAGACATACCTTCTCTCATCCTCAATGTATAGAGGCGTTTCAAATGCAACATATTTGTGAGAGACTTCGTCATGTACAAGCTCTCCAACTTGAGTCATAGCCCAACCGCAGACACCTCATCTATAACTTCTTGCAACACCTCATCGACCAAGCACAACTAAATTGCGCAGAGTGCCTTGAGGTCGAGTTTCTCTCTGTTGTCTTCCGACATCATCCCAGGAAGCTTTTCTTTGTCCACCAAAGCTTTGACCAATCCTTGTTGAACCAACAGCGCACCCATCTTCACGCACCATAGACTGAAGTTGTTCAACCCATCAAATTTCTCCACTTTGTACTTTGTAGCCATTTAGAAAATCTCAATCGCAACCTAGGGCTCTGATACTAGTTTGTTGTGCAAAAACCAAGATTTGGGATCATATGCAACAATATAGAAGAGAAAAAATAATGCAAACAACAATCACATAACAAGAACAAAATGATTTACGTGGTTCAGCTTGAAGCCTACATCTATGGGCAAAAACAGTGAGAGTTTTCATTAAGATCAAAAACAGAGATTATAATGAATAGTGTGGCGGCACAAAAATTGAGAAACCCCCAAATATAAACCCCAAAAACCTAATCTCCACAGGTCAAATGCAGACCCCAAATTGAATACAAAATACGTGTCTCAAAATTTCGTCCGGTCATATTCGGGTTTTCTTCAAATCGTCATCCAAGTTGCATCTCCAATTGAATACAAGACATTAACCCAACAATAACAAGGATGCCCATCAAATATATAATAAAGAATTATCATTTACAATTATAAAATTTTATTACGTTATCCGTTTATCATTAATTTTCACCAAAAACAGTTGAAAAGGTACCTTATGGAATTCCAAAGTATCTCCTTTCGCTTTCCGTACCTCAACCATATGAAGAGAAGGCGCCACTTGAAATACCTGTTTACGTGGGTGAGACACTGTAAGCACAGTAAAGTATTGAATCAAGACGGTCAAAACAAATTTAATCCAATCATTTTCAATACCTCTGTAGCAATATTAAGGTTTCCCTTTCTACCTGCTTTCATATTCTCCAGCCTCATCTGATACAAAGTAAGAGAACCTACTATTACTCAACACATATATAAAGGTATGCTAATATCATCTTATGACATGCCAAATGGCCATGCCATATGACCTGCATATGTGCTCACCTTGTAGTTTTTCTTGTGAACATCAAAGCCAAGAGGCTTTGCAGCCTCTTCAATCTTATTGATGATCTCATTGGGTGGACATTTTGATGTAAACCTTGTTTCCCTTTTAAATTCCTGTGACAGATGAAATAAATAAGAAATAATCAGAAAATAAGCAAATGAATTACAGCAACACGTTGGAACACATAGAATCTCAAACATCCTCATCTTTGAACATGACCAAAATCTCATGAATAAGTTAAGGATCGTATATTCTATCAAATGCTATGACTAGTCAATCACATACAAAAGCCTAGGAAAAAAATGGGAAGGACCATAAAGATGGTGTACCAGCAGTATACTGACACATAAAGGCTACATCAAGCAGACTGCACACACCACTCAATGATTACACCTTCAAACTTTTGAGCCAAAATAAAGAAACTTGATGACCTAACAATTTTACGGACCTTTTATCTGGACTGTTCACCACATTTTTGTTTTCTGGTTAATGAAAAAAATGTGAGATTGGATTGTTATGATTATCTGATGAAGTAGATTTTTGGAAAAGGCCTCCTAGGTACGAACAATCAAATGGTTGTATTTTTCCCACTGCATTTTTGACAAATTAACCCATACATCCTAACAGTCTACCCAATATGTTCCCTCCATCCATAAACAAAACAGATCATTTGTTACATGCAGTGGACATCTGATGTAGGATATAAGCTTTGATACCAAAACTAATGCAGCACAAGGGAGAAGATACCAAAAATTGATGTAGAGTAAT
>JAOXJP010164917.1:0-12803 GCA_025762735.1 Platanus orientalis
GTTAGGGAACTCATGTGAGTCATGATTATTCAAAACAACTATCATGGAAAGAAATAAAGTCGAATTTCAGTTTCTGGTTTCCACAGTACGCGAATATGAACAATGCATTCACACACATTTTATGTGACAAATGTCCACATTTTGTCAATCGCGACTGGTTGTGCGAATGAAATATATAAGTCTTCATTCACCCATTAGTATGTGGTAAATAACATGTTCACAATCATTCGCGTACTTTTTGGTTTCTACAGTTACGGTGGATGACTTATGTTCACTTCTACTTCAAAGGTTACGATTATAATGTTTTCCATTTTTACATATACAATATTATATATTTTTTATTTGTCAAGATAATCAAATGTCACATAGATAACATTAAAAACATTAATAACAGGATAATGGTCTGATATTAACTATTATTTTACAAACATTGTTTACATATACTCTATGGCCCTAAACCGTTACAATGTTTGTTAATAATGGGCTGTAATGCTGTTGTGTAGAAAGAACCAAACTAATTAAAAAGTTTCGAGTATAAATATCTTTAGCTACTGAGCTATACAGCTAAGCCTTAATGGATACATGTTGTACCTAGCTGGCATCAATTGCTTAAACTAAATATGGATTAAGATAAAAAAAGACATCCTTCTGCCATTAAAAAAAGGTTGTCAACTTGAAATCAAACAAAAACTGAATAAACAACTTAGTTGAAGATTTGGTTACAAAGAGAATCTCGTTTACTTAATTGGCTGCAACTAATGGAATGTAGATTGAGATGGAGATACGGTAACGAGGTCC
The DNA here is from genome assembly GCA_025762735.1 of Platanus orientalis. Taxonomy (NCBI): domain Eukaryota; kingdom Viridiplantae; phylum Streptophyta; class Magnoliopsida; order Proteales; family Platanaceae; genus Platanus; species Platanus orientalis. Next base: position 799 of record JAOXJP010164917.1, read on the forward strand.
ATTAACCTTACTTTCGTATTATATTGTGTCATGTGTAAGGAGATTTATTTTAATTACTAAAAGTAACTAATAAACATTTGGAGAATAAAAGATTAAGATCTTGTCTATCTCTTGGAGTACCTAAATGGCATGGAATGGAAGCCACTCAGTAGGTTCTTGCCACTATTTATATCTATTGATTTCATGGGCATACAACTAAATACAATTAAATACTCATAAAGCAAGGCACCCACAACCATATGGTGCTTAAAGGAAAAGTGAAAAGTCAATTTAAGTGGGAATTAAATACTCTTACAATCAAGGCTGTCACATAGATTACCAAAAAATAAAAAATAAAAAATAAAGGCTGCCACATCCTAAGGTACTTAAAAGGAAGAAAGTGTCAGTTTAGGTGGGAGAGTATATTCATATGGACTACACCTCTGTAAAAGAGATGGGGAAAACAAGTCCATATGAGTATACTTTTTTTATTATTATAAAAAAATATACTGATTGGGACTTGTTTTCCATCTCTTTTACAGAGGTGTATAAGATGGAGAGAAGGTTCATCATCGGCAATTAAATAATCCTCATATTTCTATCATTCATATTTCCATATATTATTATTATTATTATTATTAGCAAGGCTGTCAGCAGGGTACTTCTTTGTTCGGGCATATCCCAAGAATCAGAAAGAGATGAACTGATATAGTGATGAGAGCTAAAACTAGGAGGTTGAAGAAGGAAAATTTATGATGAATTGAAGTATATATTATTATAGCTCTAAAGACTAGCTCCCTTTTCAAAATTCAGATGATAGTGATGATGGCAGCAACATTGTATTTCATTTGCCTTTTTACTGTATTAATGAATGAATATAACGACTAATTATCTTCCTAAAGATTAATCTAGCTCTTCTTTCTCAACACGTTTTCTTTTCAATTTCCTTCTCTCTCTCTCTTTTTTGTTAAGTGGGTCTCATCCTATACAGGTGCTATTTTTTTACATGGTATAAGCTATATATAAATCTAAGGAGGACAGAAAGTCTGATTAATGATCATTTGTTATCCTTTTACAGGAAAAAAAAAAAAAGGAATTCAAAAGGGAATTATGTTATCCCCCCCCCCCCTTGGGAATTATTCATTGCAATGATAGCCAGGCAACTATGTGGTCCCTTCATCACAAGGTTATATCAAAATTAATGTTGACGGGGCCATTAAACCACACGGTGCTGCAGCTGCTATTGTAAGAGACCATTTGGGCACCTTCATTGAAGGTTCTTCTAAAGTTATTCTAGAGAAAATAGAAGCTTGGGGATTTCTCCTTGAATTGCAATTAGCTATCAAACTTGATGCTCAAGAATTCATCATTGAGGGAGACTCCCAATCAATCATCAAGCTACTCCTTGACAAGAATATCAAACCACCGAGGTGGATTGCAAAAATCATTCAGGATTGTCAGTCTTCTAACACCTCTACCACAATTTCTTATGTTTCACAATCCTGTAACAATGCTGCCCACCACTTGGCTTCAATTGCAGCAATGGAACAAATTGAGGGCCCTTGGAACTCTGATTCAATTGATGAAGTACTCAAATCTATCATCATGCCCAATGAACATAATGTAATCCATATCAATATATGAAATCGAGCTTTAGCTCTTTACCAAAAAACATTCGGATTTGCATTTTATACAAACACTTAATTAAATTGAAGCGGTAACATATGGGGTACAATGATTAACCCATAGTCAGAACTTGGAAAAGCACAGGTGCTTTGATATAAATTTTGCTTTAGCTAGATTGGGTTCAACACCGATCAGACTGAACCAACCTGACTGGGTTGGGTTGGCATTTTCAGTCCTAGGTTTGGCTTTGACTGGAAAATATACCTAAAAATATGGTTTGGGCTTCAGTTGAGACCTTGAGCTACCCTAACCCAACCTGAACCCCATTTTAAAATTGTTTTTTCTTTCTGTTTTCTGTATACATATGTAAAACAAAGTAGCCTTCTTTGCAAAAAAAAAAAAAAAAAAAACAAATCTGACACTCACCAATTTCACTGAACAAGTACATGATAAGGGACCCTCTTTTCCTATAGCTGTTGGGGGTGGGGAATCTCATAATTGCTTAAAGCTCAAGTATCCATTTGAGAATTCACCAAAAAAGATTGCAATTCAAGGGAGGTGATTCATTATTTTATAGCTCCATTTTTGTAATGCTCATGATATTGGGCTTCAGTGGTAGGGCCTCACATTTTGATCGCAAGATGCAAATGGACAGCGACCCATAAGAATTAAATGCTTATAGAAAAGTTCCGAAAAAGATAAGACAACATGGGGAAGAGAAACATTGAACAAAGACTCGTACACAGAACTACATATGTCCCTACCCAAGTCACTGACAAAACTAATCTTTGAGAGAGAACTAAGGCCACAAGAAAACTAGCTCGTTATGCCCTTATCCATTCCCATTGGAAAAAGTCACTGGTTTTAGCCAATGGTTATAGTCCATACCCCTCAAAACCACTTTAGCTTTCTGAGGTCTATAAATTTCATCATCCTCTATTGAGAAACTGATTCTCCTAATACCCTTTGTAAGCTAAGTGAGAAGTATCTTATTTCTGAATATTCTTAGGAAAAAACCATGAGATTCATAAACAAAGCTTGCTTTGCTATTACACTAGGAGCTGCTTTTGGACTCAAAGATCAGATTGTTAAATCCAACTCATCAGTTCTTAAGCGCAACTGGATGGCAATAGGTTCCTCTGCCCAAGTAAGACTCCTTTCCGGTCCTCTTGACGCGTCGCTGAAGAACAATAGGACTGACGATGAGAAGCGTAAGGCTGCTGAGGAGTCACTGAGGATGGTTGTTTACTTGAGTAGCTGGGGACCCAACTGACTTTTTTTATCAGTTGAAATTGAATTATACCGGAAACTAACTGTTTGCTGATAATTGGATTTGGTTTTTCACTCTATGGGTTAGCTAGTATTTGGACATTGCGAAGAGAGGCATGGCAGTGACAGTTGAGGAAGATCATGAACATTTTTCTCTATCCCTACCACATAGAGATTTATCAACTTAGTTTATATGAATTTAGCTTGGTAGCTTTCTCAAGGTATCTTGCATCTCCAATGTGTAAACTTAAAATGTTTGTGTCCTCGTTAACGAGGTGCAACGTTTATGTCTTGGCTTTCGCCCAAGCTGATCCACCATGTAAAGAAAGCTAACTTGAATATACAGAAATTTTGACATATAGTTGATACTTTTGTTGTTGATTCTTGATTAATGGAATGAGGGAGCTGGGTTCTGCAATTGCTTTTCATCATACCACCAAGTGGGCTCTATTTCTCTTCATTCAATATATATATATATATTACATTACTCAAACCATATCAGGATAAGGCTTTGTTGAATTTTCATTTCTTAGATTGATTTTTTTCCTAGTATGTCATTTAAAAAAAAAAAAAAAAGGTAAAAAGAATTTCCTACAGATATGATGTTAATGACCAATCACAAGCTTAAAAATGGTTGGGAGACCTCCAAAACGCATTGGAAAACCCAACTGGAAATAAAATATGATGTGATGAACCATACTATAAAAAGAGACCCCACCATAAAATAATCACCACCAAGATTTACACCTTAATTCCCTATAATTTAATTCAGCTTACACTAGAAACTGCAGTACACTGCATGCATAACCATCATTTATCAATTTGAGTGAAGGAAAAGGTAACTTTAATCTTTAAAATGGATTTCATTTGGATCATATATTGGGGGGAGAGTAACTGTCCGGTGTCTTCGACATATAGTTACTAACTGTTATCATATTCGAGTATTGCTTGAGATGCAAGGGAGAGGTTTGATGGCAGCAAAGACTTGGTTCTTGACTCATCTAATAATCAGTTCTTTAAGTCTTAAAAATCCACTATTCTTTTCCTTGTAATGTTTGGTGCTGCTTCTGAAACTTTTTTTTTATTTTCTTTTGTGAAGATTTTGTTCCTATTTAAGAATGAGGTCCTCATCAGCCTACCTTATCCTTTTTTTTTTTTTTGGGTAAATAAAAATATCATATTAAACCAGGATAGAATCCAAAGGAAAATAGATGTCCACCCTCAGAGAGTCCTCAAGCCAGACAGGAGGGCAATAGGACCACTCCAAGGGGGAACTACAAATCAAACCGAAGTTAGCCATTGTTGAATTTCGGATAGGTATGGAAGTCAGGAATGAGAGAATACTTGCAATGGAGGAGTCAGGTTGCGAAAAAGGGTCCTTCACAATAGGTTCATCTTTCGCAATGATAGAATACTCGCAATAGCAGATGGGTCGCGAAGCAGTCCATTCACGATAGTGGTAGCTCGCAACAAAACTCTTCTCAAAATAGTCCTTCGCGAAAGCTCTTCGCAGTAAAAAATGATTTGTGATGTGATGTAGTTCGCAATACACTTTCAACTCTTCAACTTGATGTGATAGAAGACACTCAGTACACAACCATTCACTGTTTAGTGTCTTTGTGATGCAGATGCTTTCGTGGTAGTTAGCAATTTTGCAAAGCTAAGGCCTTTGTGATATGGTAGCTTCGCAATTCAATCCCTTCGCGATTCACCTGAAGTTCACAAAACATAAGTTTTCTACAATTCTTCTATATGGTGTTCTTTAGCTAAACCAATTCATCCAAGGTAGAGAATGTGCCATTATCACGTTTCTTGAAGATAGTCAAGGCCTCCCATAAAGTACAAGGGATACGACCAAGCTAACTTCGGGATACAATCTTGCTTGGGTAGAACCCATTATAAAGTTGCACTCTCCCGTAAGACGAAAGAACTTTGCCATTTTCTTAAAGCCTATGGTCTTAGATTTCAATTTATCAAATCTTATATTTTAACAAAATCTGAACATCATAACACCTCTATGAACACATCAAATAGAGTGTTAACATCATAATAAAAATGATTCTTTCTCTCAAGGAGATGATTAAGTCTCAAGAGGATGCTACTCCAAGAACTGAACAACCCTTTTCTAGAAGAGGGTGGTTCATAGGAGGGCTTAAGTTCTAGGTCTCAAGCACACTCTCTTCAAGGAAGAATGAAGAGTCCTAAGAACTTCACAAGGAGAATCAAGATCTTGAGAAGAGGAAAAGCTAATGAGGATGCTTGAAAAAGCTTTCTTTTTCAAAGAACTCTAGGAACACAAGGCAATAGCCTTCTTCTTCTTCCTCTCTTTAAACTTGCTTTTCACTCTAGCAACACTTGGGCTCTAAGAATTCTCACACATTCATTTTCATGCACATCCTCTCCTCTTTATATAAAGTAAGAGTTTGGGCTTTCATGCTCTTCGCGATAACACGTGTCACTACAAGGAGGTCTCTTCACGATACGGGTGTTCCTTTACGAAGCGCCTTCACGATGCAAAGCTCCTTCGTGATGTGGTATCCAAGGTGGCCAAGAGTACAATACATTGTTCTTGTCTCGCGAAGTAGATTAGGCAGAGCTATAATGCATAGTTTCACTATTTGGGTACTTCTTGAAGGCCAATAAATGAGGGTAAGTAGTGTTGCACAAAATGGGTTATGATATGACATCACATAAATGTTTTGGTTTCAAGGTCTTCGTGAAAGAAGTGAGGGACAGAGTATATAGTTGAGTTCTATGAAGAGAAAGTTACCCAATTGGTGTTAGGTGGTTGGTGCTTGTCCTAGGGAGATGGGCACGTTGCTAGAGATTAAAATAACTCAACAACTATCACATGTGCTGATTCATTTGTTGTTATCGTAACCCAAGACAATGATACTTCATAAAAAAAGAGCAAAAACTAATACATTCTAGGATAATTCCTCTGACCTCACATGGCCAAGAGAGGGGATCACCTTTAAGATAAGAAATTACATTCCAATAGTCACCCTTCAACATAATAGGTTTTAGCCCAAGATCACAGGCCTTTAACAGATTGAGGTGAGCAACCCAATGCTCCATTGCCTCCACTGAACCACAATATATCCTAGCTCTTCCAAGGCACAAAAAAAAGAGCCACCCTCATTTCTCATTACAACACCAGCACTAGCCTTAGCATTTGAATGGAGGAAAGATCCATCAAAAATAACTTTGGTGACACCACAACTAAGAGAGGTCCAAAAATAAGTATCATCCACTCCCTAGCTTGATGTCGTAATCCTATAAAGCTCTCTAAGTTCATTGATCAACCTACAATATTCAAGGATAATATTAGAAAATGGAGCATGATGATTTTCAAAGGCCTTGGAATTTTCATATGTTCATATATTCCAACAATAAATGACAATAGACAAAACAATATCAATCAGATCATACTTAGGAATATTAATCATATTATACAAATCCATAAACTAATCAACAAAAGAAGAATCAACCACATAGAAGGTTTCAACAATAAATGAGAGGCATACTAGATCCTATTAGAAATAGAGCAAGACAATACGCAATCTTCAGTACTTTCCACCTCATAGCTACATTGAGGACAAAGAACATTAATATCAATCTTACACTAAGTGAGATCAGCTTTAGCGAGGATGGCTTCATTACAAACTTTCCAAATGAAGTATTTAATCTTTTGAGGAATAGTAAGGCCCCATAATTTGTTCTAAGGACAAGGAATAGGACTGGGGAATGAGGAACTTGAATTGAACTAGGTAAGGTAAGTTGATATGCCGATTTCACCGAATAGAAAGACATATCCCATTTCAATAGATTTGAATTGATGAGTTTTGAGACCTTTTGGGGAGCTCCCTAGGGATGGGAAGTATTTGGTTAATCCTAAAATTTTGAGTAGCTAGAATCCATGGATCAGATCCAATGTTAATGTTTTCCCTCGAACCAACTTGTCATATTATGCCTCTATTGAGGAGCTCCTTTCATTTCTGAATGCTCTTCCAAGCCCATGAACTATCATTCTTTGATTTAGAATTTAAGAAGTCAACGTTATGGAAATAAAGAGATTTGAGAAGATGGGCCCATAAGGAGTCTGGACTCCTCAAGATCCTCCAAGCTTGCCTAACCAAGAGTGTTTTGTTGAGTGCATGAAGATCTTTAAAACCTATACCCCCTTACCTTTTGCTTTTCCCAAGCCTGCCCCAACAGGTCCAATTGATTTTATTTTTTGCTTCATCACTACCCTTTCGGAATTTCCTTTGGATATAATCAATTTCATTGCAAATCTTTTTAGGAATCAAGAAACAAGGCATAACATAGGTAGGAATCATAGGAGGCGTAAATATGTTATGTGTAGTTCTTCTTTTTTATAATTTTCTTGATAAAATTATCTTTCTTTTTCTATGAACAAATTACAAAAGGAAACTTGCCAATGCCCCCATGCTTGGGTGCCTACGGCATCAACCTTCCAAAAGGAAGGCCAAGGGTCAAATGCTCTTGGTTGCAACTTTGTAGTGCACATGTTGTTTCTTTCCTTCTCTCTTGTCATTGTACAGGTTGTCAAGAGTGCCCATGTGGTTGATACAAAAAAGAAGGGAAAAACTCATATACCACTCTTATCTCATGACCCATGTTACCTTTATTGCTGTGCTGTCAAGCAAACTTTCGAGAGAGCCACTTGTCTACACGTTATTATGTATCACGTCATACTCATTATCACATGGTACAACACAATCATAAATACAAGGAGGTTAGATGCATATCACACCAAGATCACTATACTGTTGAGAAAACTCAAATTGTCTTTCCTTTGTACAAATCAATATGGAGATGCCAAAAGTAAGGAGAAATTATCCAGAAGTAATAACACAATCAAATAAGCAAAGAACACACATAAAACGTAGCCAACATACAAGGACTTTTAGGTGGAAACCTTTCAATGTAAATAAAAAAAATACATGAGACCAAGTTGAAGACATCAACTATAAAATTTAAGGGGAGAGATTTTTTTCTCTAACTAAACACGACAAAGATAGATGATGCCAACATTAAAGTATTATGCAAAACCAAAATAATAATAATAATAAAGTACCATGACTTATCAAGTTTCTAATAGTTTGATCCTCCAGAAAGATATATATATATATATAACCTGCTTCTTCTTTCTTCTTAGAATCCATATATTTGTATCCAATGCAACTTTTTCATCAGCATAACTTGCAAAAAGGCATGACAATGCTTTTTCATCCAGCTTGGATCACACATCTTTGAATATATGTACAAAACCCTTACATCCAAACACCTTTAACTCTTTAAATGTGATTAAGAAATATTCTTTCCAATCTAAATCCTTTTGGCATGCTAAAATAGAAAGAAAAAGATGGAGATCTATTGATCAAATAGTAGGGGAGTGTAAACAGTTTCTCCTCAGAATGGCTTAGGCAACTTAGCCATAGATAACATGCTTCACACCCTCAATAATGAAGTGGTTTATTCCTTTTAACACCATTGCCTTCTACCATATATTGGTAGTGAATGAATAACCTTATTTGAAGTATACCTTCCTCTCTTGTCTGTACAAATATACTATAGGAATCCGTCTATCTTCCTTTTCATCCAAGCATGAAAATACTGAAACAAATAAAACACTTAATTTTTGGTTCTCAACAAATAAATCCATGTTTTCCTAGGTACATCATTAATGGAAGTAACAAAATACGATTTTTCATCTCATACGAATAAACTATTTCCATGATTTATTTATGAGAATCTACTTTTTGTAAGGATTTGTATACTATTTCCACTTATGTGGCCAAGCTATCTTTGTCAAAATTGTGAAGAATACCCATCCATGGTGGTATTTACATCGACACTGGAAGCGTATTCTACAAATTAAACAAGACTTTTGACTTCAGCCTTGATAAGAGATTCCTTGACAAGTTTCTAGCATCCTTACCAAAATTTGAGTAATACTATTCATCATTCAAGCAGCACATTGATGAGATGTGAAATTCATACGAAGATCTGACACATGTCTTACTTATTTGAGAAGTAGCTTCATCCAATCATTGGTCTCAACATCTACGTCTCTTCTTTGCACAATCTTAGAAGATCCACTATAACCCATCCTCACCTAGCCAAATTCTCGACCATATAACATAAAAAATAAATGCTTTTGTGGCGTATGAAATAAAGCTCTAGAATCAATTACTCAATCAATTCATGATATTAATAGTAGAAGCAACACCCAAAAACTTGTCACTACAATTATCAACTATAACATCATTGCCCAGTGTTAGTGTTGTGGTATTCTTAAGATCATCTTTGGTTTATTCTTCCTTCTATTATTGAATGTTCAACGTTCTTTAATTTGAACCTTCATGTGATAATGGTAACATGTATTTTTTTCATGATTTTTAACTTCATTTTGACCTTAAGCGATTGTTGGGGCCTCGGGTCATGATGTTCTAAGACAAGTACTTACAAATTTGATGCATCAAAGACTTTTCTTCTCAATTTTCCATTCAACAAGCTGTTTGTAAGCTGGATCATTATCACGATTCCATCTGGGACAGAATTACAAAGAGGAGAGCAGATTTTGTTCGCCCATCTTATCACTTTTCGGTGCTGATATGTCCGCCCCTTGACGCCCAGTGGACCAAGCGTACGTTAAAATGGAGGCGGGCAAAATACTTCTCGTTAGTTAAGTTAAGATAGGTTTGTTGTCGGCTATTTTTCTCTCATGCAACCTTTTTAATTCTTCTACAAAGAATATGCCAAACTTTCAGTAAACATCATGAAAAACATTGTCATCTAACTATTTTCAAAATAACCCAAAGGCTTTCTAATAAATTTTCTTCCATTTATCATCAAACATATCTTTGGGTTTGCTTTCATCACATTTAGAAGTGCATACAAGTCTTTCGTGACTGTGTCTTTCAATATGAGAAATCTCCCATCTTAGCTTTTCAAATCTTCAAGATACTATCATTTAAGCTAAACCATGTGACTTGTGCTTGCTTTTATAATTAAAAAAAGAAAAAGAAAAAGAAAATAGAACCATGTTTCTGATACCATTTTATTGTGAATACCCAAATTTTCTTGTGTGCAAATCAATATAGAGATACCACAAAATAGAGAACAAATGGGTGAAAGCAGCAGCAAAATTAAGTCAATAAAACAAGCAAAATGTAACCGAAATATCACTAGAATTTATACATGGAAAACCTTTTAATATAAAAAAATAAAAAACCAAGGGCCCAAATCTAGAAAGATTAATTTTAAAATTTAATGGGAGTAAAAATATTTTACTCTGACAAAACATTATAAAGCTAAAGGATGACAATATTAAAAGGAATAAATTGATATTGGATATGACTAACCTCTCACCATATCTCGTGGATAGCAATCAAAATTTTTTTTTTTCCAAGAGAGAATACTCATGTACAATGCTTAAAACCCTAGGTGATGAAGAGGGAAATTCGATTTTTTTTTCTTCTTCTTTTTCTAAAGAGAACTCAGAATTGAATGACACTTAACTTTCTTTAAAAAAAAAAAAAAAAAAAAAAAAAAAAAAAAAAAAAAAACTAAACAACATTTTTATCCGAAAATAAAAATAAAGGTTAAATTGATAAATATGAGCCTAATAATGAGTTTTTCTCACTTGAAATGGGAATCCCAACTCATAACACATGGATAGGTAGGACATGTAATGTTTGACAGATTCAAAATGCAAAAGTTTTGAAAGTGTCCACAAGTGGATGTCCTAAATGAGTCGTTTTACCTGAAGCAAAATAAATGAATAAATAATGATAATTAATAATATCACAAATTTAACAATTTATAAGTAATGTCTATAAGTGAATGGCCTCGTAAGGGTGTTTTCTCTAAAAATACTTAACAAAAATTACACTAAAGGTGAATATGCCAGCTTATTCCCCCAGGATTCTCTCCAGAATGTTTAAGTTCAGAAATCGTTCAGAATATTTCAATGGTTGACATGTGGCAAAATAATAAACAAAATTGAAAATGTGCAGTTCAATTTGTTAAGTTTTTAGGATACGTGTTGACCACCAAAATGTTCTGAACATTAACCTATTGATTACTAACCACTGACCCACTTGCTTATAAAATAATAATAATAATAATAAAATAAATAAATAACTAAATAAATAAGGAACAAAGTTCTGTCTACACTCAAAGGCTAGTATAGGGTTAAAAATGTAAAAACAGTTTTCAAATGTAAAAATAGGTACCCATAAAAATGGGGTGTATAGGATTAAAACCATTAAAAAACTGTTCAAATGAACATATTACTCCCTATTTAGAAGAGCCGCCAAATTAAAAAACTACTACGTTTCAGCCTGTGGTGAGAGGACATTGTAGGACATACAAAATCATGGACAAAACATTTGTTTTGGGTACCCCACCTCTTACCTACTCTTCATTAATTACCAGCTCGCATTTCTCACACACCAGCCTCTCCTACTTTTATCACAGACTAATTTTTCAAAGAAATTTATTCCTTAAAAGTAGAATTATAGGTGGATAAGACTGTTAAGTGTTATGAGCAGCCAAAATCAGTTTGAGCTCAGCCTAAAGTATAAAAGCCTAGCCCATAGTTAGATTGAGTCCAAACTTGGTGCAAATTATTCAAATCAAATCCAGTTCATTAATTAAAAAAAGGGATTTTTCTCAAAATGGTTCAAAGTTTTGGCATAATTGCCAAATAACGAGGTGGAAAAAACTATTTTGAAATCATTTTTTTTTAGGATAAATTTGGAAATAAATTCTAATTAATCAAACTATTTTTATTATTCCTTTTACACCCTTAACCAATTGAATTTGGCAACCCAATCTCTTTCCTATTCCATCGTCAACACTCTCTTAATATCTCTCCCACTTTTTGATACGTCTCTCTCTCTCTCTCTCTCTCTCTCTCTCTCTCTCTCTCTTCATGATCAACTTGAACAAGTTCGGATTTGTTGGACTTTCGGCAACTAGCTGAAATCCCCAATTAAAATAAGACACGTGGTTAATTGATTCTCAAATATTTTGGTTACATAGTTGAACCATTAATATTGTTACTTAACTAATTCCCAAATATTTTTATTGTTTCCATT
>JAOXJP010164948.1:0-12802 GCA_025762735.1 Platanus orientalis
TCCAAAAAGCTATACTATATACATACAAAGAATCATGACATATAAATCAAAATGCAAACCATTTGTTATTAGTATGGCCAACCATACTTGGATTTTACCATACATAAGATTTTTGTAGATAACTTACTTCTTGTAGTCAGACTATAGAAGAACTTGCATAAAAACCATTAGATTTGAATCCTTTTTATTGGATTGGAATATAATAATATAAACAATAAACTTAATTCGTAATCTTTTTTTCATAAAAAATCATTATTAAATCTCATAGATAATATTTTATTCAATGCTAACAACATAGGATTTACATTAAATAAAATTCAATATTTTCTTGGATCGCTACCCAATCAATTCTCCAAACGTTTCTACTTGTTTCTCTAAATAGCTTTCACTTGTTTCACCACGGTTCCCACTACTTTGGGAAGCGTAATGGAATTAGCTTCCCAAATGAGCTGCCCACCTTGTACCAAGTTTCCCTGCAACTATGAGTGAAACAACAAAAGCTTTATAAAAGGATCAATCCCAAGGCCATAACCCACTATGCACTAATAACAAATCTCCAGCTTAATTGAAATTCATAGTAGGACTCAATTTCCATACTTATCAAGTTGCATTTCAGTCAAGGATTCAAAAAATCGTACTATTTAGCTCATCAAAGAAACTACATAAATGACTAAATTTGTCCACAAAAACAGTAAAAAGGTGTGGGAACTCCAATCTAATAGAAACTCACAGAAGCAAACATCCTTCCAAAACCACTTGTCCCACTTTCCCATGTTGAAACCAATGCCTTATATTTCGACAAAACTTCCTCCACCTTTAAAATATCCATACAAACAATCACCCAACTATCTGCTAGTAAACAAATTATTAATCCAATCATAATCCAAACGCCATAATTGGCAACAATGAGCCGCCACCTCAAACGATTTGGTTTTTCACCATACCTCCACAAACACTGTGCCCAACAGGGCTTCACTCAAGTGTTTCAAACACAAAAACCAACCCACTCTTTTAACTAGAACAAATCACCTTGTCAAGGACTATCGAGGCATGACCAAGTCCAGAGACCAAAAAGGGCACACCCAACACTTTTCCATTGTCCATAACCTATTTTCTTGCCCTTGTGATTGAACTTGTAACAAAGGCCATAATCTTGAAGATTTCATAAGAACTAATTGGTCAAAGCAGACACCTTATCCCATGTTTGCCTCTTTTAAAAGAAATAAAATATACTTGAAAACTAACTCAAGAAAATACTTTGTTGCAAAAGGAAAAGGCTCAAGGAGTAAAGAAGAAGAAAGGCAATTAAAAAACAATAGAAAAGGGTAACATTTACTAGTTACAATTGGTTCAAACCTCAAAATATTTAAATCAGAAAATACATGCAATCTAGACAACAATTTCAGCACTTATACTAATCAAAGTTTCTATATAAGTGTATAAAGAAATGATATCAAAATTACAAAGCTTCATCGTCTACGGGTAAAGCAACTAAGAATTTTCACAATGCCAACAGGAGGAAACAGGAGTACAACAGGAAACTGATGTGGACATTGACGGCTAAGTGGGGCCCAAATGGCCTTTGGTGGGCCCGCACATGAAGACACATGGAGGACAAGTTTTGGAAGTCAAGTGGTGTCTTAAATTAGTGTTAAGAGTCCTTTTATTTGAGTAAATTTATTGTTTTATTTCATAATTTATGTTTTATTAGAGTATAGGATATAGAGGTCATTACCATTATTGTCTAGGGGCATAATTTTGAAGAGGGTTTTGATAAGAGTATAAATAAGGGGAAAGGCAACCAAATCGCTTAAAGAGATTTAGAAAGGGAGGGGCTATCGTGTGAAGTTTTTGTAGAAGTCATGGGCTTATAGAAGGGCCCTAACCTTTTGTAATCGAATCAATGAAAGATGATGAATAAAGAAGGTTTTCTGTTTCTAGGCTTCCACGAGTTGTTCCCCCCCTTCAAGCTCTAATACCAAGTTTGAAGACTCAGGAAGGGATTTCCTAAGGGTCGTTGATGCAGCATGCATGTAGGATAGTGAGTGTGTGCTCAGGAAATAGGAATAAAATTGATAAAGTAATAAAGAAAAATAATCAAGATTCCTACTCGCAAGTTCACATACTAATTTAGACAATTCTTTAAATTAGGCTCAATATGCACTAGAGGAATTAGGGCTTACAAAAATTAATAAACAAGTAAAGACCTAATTAACATGCTTTGATTATCAATGAGATACAAAAATTTAATAATGAGACTAATGCAAGTTAAACCAGAAAAGTGCCTAAATTAGGCCAAAAAATCAGAGAAATAGATCAAATAATTCCATGAATGATCTGAGAGGTCTAGAAATGGGTTTAATAATATATTTAGACAACCAGGATTTTATATTGGTGTTCTGTTTAGGCTAGGAAATAATTAACTCAGGTCCAGGCCATATGCCACAACATGCCAAAGTGCCTATTGTCAGAAATTTGAAAAGAGAACTAAATAGGAGAAATAATACTTGAATCTGATGTCAAATGCTTCCTTGAAGATGTTGGATATGTTTGCAATCAATAACCAAACTCAAAAAACCAATTTGGGGAATTTTCCAAAATTTTGAAATTCTCTCTTCGTGCCTGGACTTGATGTCCTCATCACCCTCACCATAGAACTGAGAGCCCAAACCCCCATATGGTGATCCTAACCTGCTTTTACCACTTGTATCCACAAAGCTGATCTTTTTGAGCGGCATCTCCAATGAAATTTTCTGTTTTAGGCTCTATTCATCATCTTTAACCTTCTAATTTCAAGTCCACTGACTTTTTTTAGACAGCAGTCACAGCACACAAGCTTCTAATCGATCAAGTGAAAGTACTTTTTGAAACCTCCCCCTCCCCTCGAAATTCTGTTTATGGTTTTTCAATTCGTTTTGTCACCGATACTCACATCTTGTATATAGGCAATTAATGGGAAGACTTGCTCTAGTGCTTTTGGCTAGAGTTATTCTCTTCCAGAGGATAATATGTGCTTCTTTCATTAAGCAAGTCCTTTCTCAGCCCTTTCTACCAGTGGATCCCACATGGCTTTTGGGAATTGATCAAGCCCCTATAGGAAGGCCAAGGTCTGAGATAAGGAATCTTCCCAATAAACACCCAAGGCCATGAGCTCCTTCTTGGAACAAACCATTACTATCAATTTCCAATACTGTTCAAAACACTTTCTAAGATTGACCTTTAAAAGAGGATACTACTCAATCATCTCAAAGATGCTTTAATATCTGTTGTTTCTTCCCGTCTAGCATCATGGAAGATAATTATGTCATCTGCATATTGTAGATGGGTAATTGTAGAGTTACAGCCTATCGGCAATAATGGTGAAGTCTTGGAAATCTGTTTATATTGATTGAAATTTATTTGATATTTCTGAGGTACAGTTTAAGAATGGGAGATTATAAAAGATTGTGGAGTGCCAGAAAGCATTCTCAGTGTTTTTTTGCAGTTCATCTACACTGGTTGACTGGTTATGTGATGCCTTAGAGGCGGCATGCCTCTGGATCTAGATTGCCAAGATGGGGTTAGAATCGTGGTGGTGCGTGGCCATGTAAATGATTCAGGCAATTATCTGTCTGTGTTGGAAACAAGTTGCAATGGGCATGAACGGAAAATCTTGGTCCCTGCAGCGAGGATTGTTGGGGTTGGAAGAATTTATCCCCCATTCTCTGACTGTACTTTGGGACCTCTCGTGTTCCTCATATCATGGTTCTGGATCAGAATGGCACCAATTTCTCAGCCCTTGAGTTTGGGATGACCCATTCTCCCCTGGGCACTGAACAGACTTCTATTGCTCCCTTTGGGAAACCACGGGTGGCAGTATTCACTGTTGTTGAGGTGGTGGAGGGCGCAATAAAGGTGGGTGTTAGTCTTGACCTATCTTGGAGCTCCGTCTTGTCCTCGTCTATGGTGATTGAACACTTGCTCTTATCAATTAGTTAGGAGATGGTCGTGTTCATCCAAGGCGCTTTATGCAGATCCTCTATCCTGCTTATTGCCCCGGTTGGCCCACACAGGGCAATCTGTTTCTTGGAGTTCCTAGAGGAGTCACACACTCTTGTCTCACTTAGTTGTGGCATGATGAGTTCGGTGAGAGTGCTTTTCAGGTGGTGGTTTCCAGGTCTTGGTGAGTTCAGATTTGAGTCACTATTTAAACCACGATGGATTCATGTTCGAGGATTTCCCTTGCATCTCTGGTTGGAGGAGACTTTCTTTGCTATTGAGCTTAGATGTGGTGATTTAAAACAGATAGATTCCGGACAGCTGCTCTTCTAGATCATCAGTGGGTCCGGCTGGAGATTGAACCAGGTGATCTTTGTTGGATTCCTCGATTTATCCCTCTCTTTGATCACCAGTCTTTCTACCCTCTTGAGGTGACCATGGAAAACGACAATGTGGAGTTGAGTGAGTTGGTGAGCCGGAATGATGGAAGAGATCTGAGGTTGCTTCAAATTGATCCGTCGATGGGTTTGGAGATGGAGTTTGAGCTGCTGGTGTTGGAGCAGGTGGTGGAGAGGGATTTGGGGAAGGGGGGGGGGGGGGTTATTCAAAATTTGAAAATCACCTTATGATGTCCAGGCATGTGGATAGTGGTACAAGGGCTGAGGATGTGCCGGTTGCGTGTGAAGACTCTTCTTTCTGGCAGAGGCGTGGTAAGGAGCAGGTTTTGGAGGAAGGGGATAAGTCTGCTGGTTTTGAGGAGGATGAAGTAGGGGTAAATCTGGACTTTCAATCCTATATGGGGAAACCTATTAAAATTCCTGAATGTACCCCTACTTTGGATGGTTACTTATCGTATGAGGGTTGGTCCTCAGCCCTGGATTCAATTCGGGCCCATGTCAGGTTAACGAGATGGGTGTGGATCATGATTGCATGTTCTGGGTTGGGGCTTGGGCCCATTGGGGGTGATTATGTTTCAATAGCTCAGGTCCATCTTAGTCCTGTTCTGAAGGAGGTCCACATTCGGGAGCCCGATACAGTTTGACCCTTCTCAAACCAGGTTTTTGTTGGCCCCAAACAATGTGAAGACTGGTGTCAGGAGCCCCACTCGATTCCATCTTCCTTGTTGCAATGGCAACCTAAACATCAACTTGGTCTTAATGCTTCTATTTGAGTGGGAGATCAGCAAAATTCAGTGCTAGGGGAGAGGGTTCAATTGGAGAATTCTGTGAATATGGTGGCTTAGAACACCCATGATGGTGTGAAAGGGGTGAATGCTTTTGCATTGTATGAGCAAAGGACATTGGAACTTATTCTTGCTCAATCTGAAAGTGATCTCTGATCTTGTGTTTCTGATTTTGGGGAGGTGTTGTCAGTTTCAGACGAGGATGGGTTTTAGAGATTGAGGTGGAATCGAGTTTTGGTGTTGGGGAGACGAGGGCTCCAGGTGTAAATGATGTGAATGATGGGAGGTTGTCCCCAAGGTCTGTGACTGGGAACTCAGCAGGTGTGTCTCCTTCGCATGCTCCTGCGAAGTGTTTCCTCCATTGTCAACAGATTGTTCAAATGGAGAAAGCTTTTCCAGGAGAGGGGCCTAAGGAATTTAGTCCAATTAAGTCAAATACTCACGAGATTGTGGTATTTAGTCTTAAATCTTCTAGATGCCACAACAAGAGGAATCCTGCTAAAAGAGAATTGTTTCAACACCCTGTTTGTTATTGGTCTCTCAACATGAAGGGGGATCTCTGTGTTGAAGGCTTGTTCTCCGGAATTGTTGACTCCTTCTAATATTTCATCTCAACTGTGGCCAATGGTGGGGTGTGGTTTGGATAGGGGGGGTGATGTCTCAAGATCTCTTTCCTCTATTCCTGCAATCTCTGTCAAGCATGCTTTGGCTAAGGCTGGGATGGGATCGGATGTGATGAAGAAAATCGCTCTGCTTTCTTGCATTCCAAAATGTGATTTATTAAGGGTGGATTTTGAGGTCCTCCTCAATCATCCATTTCCTCCAGGTCAAACTTTTCTATCTCCCAAGTTTCATTCCTTCAGTCTGTTATCTACTTTGGATTTATGTAGGAATGCTAAATCTTTCATGCCTTGTGAGAGTGATGATTTTGTCTAGGGTAAGCGTCATGGTGAAATTGTTTCATATGGGGATGTGAAAGATGAGAGTCTCATATCAGAATGGGTTATTAACAAGTTGGACAAGTTTAGCTCTTTTCATGGTCTATCATATGAAGGATTCGAGGCAGAAACTCATGAGCTCTTTAGGTCGATTGAATCTATAAGACGGAATGGGGTTATGTTTATGGAGTCTAAATCTCTGGAATGCAAACGGCTAAAATATAAGCTTTAAATAGTTGGATAGTAGTGTTAATTATGACAAGAATGTGGGCTACTTGAGTGAAAGGGGCATTTGGAGGGGCATGGGTTCAATGCACAAGTGATTTTATTGATTTAAGGCTCTTTTCTTGGAATGTGAGAGATCTTGGTAATAGGGATAAAAGAGTGAATATTGGTATAGGCTTTAGTGTTGGTAGGTTGAATATTCTTTGTTTACAGGAAACTAAGATGATGGATATGAATGATTTGGATGTTTTGGAGGTTTGGGGGAAGAGCTTGGATCATTGGTTGGCCCTTCTTGCAGTGCTTCGGGTGGTATCTTGATTATTTGGAATGAAGATAAGGTGGAAATTATGGACCATTAGGTGAGGGTTTATTTGATTTCTGTCCATGCCTGATTGATGAATGATTCGGAGGATTGGATCTTCTCGAGAGTTTATGGGCCCGTTTTGGTGGATGATTTTTTGTAGGAGTTAGATGATGTCAAAGCCAGATGGGACTTTCCTTGGTGTATTGGCAATGATTTTAATTTGGTTAGATTCTCTTGTGAGAGGAAAGGTGATGTTAGTTGCGAGAATCGAATGGAAAAATTTTGGGATTTTATAGATAGCTGGAATCTAATTGATTGTTCACTTAAAGGTGCCAACTTTACTTGGTCCGATTGTCATGAAAGGGCATCCCTCAATAGATTGGATACATTTCTTTTTTGTAATGGTTAGGATGGTTTATTTCCTGGTGGATCCCAGAGTGCCCTCCCTAGAACGATTTCTTATCTCTCCCTTATTGTTCTTGAGTCTGGGTGGTGTTGTGGGGGTTTGGCCTCGTTTAAGTTTGAAGAGATGTGGTTTCTAGCCCCGTTTAAGTTTGAAGAGATGTGGTTTTTGGCCCTTGATTTCATGGAGGTGGTTGAGTAGATTTGGAGTCAAGATTGTTTCTTTGGTTGTGCTAGCTGGATGTTTTCTCTTAAGCTTAAGGCCTTAAAGATCCGTCTCAAGCAATGGAGTAAAGATTCTGCTGTTTCTTTTAAGAAGGATAAAGTAGTATGTTTGGAGAAAATCAAAGCTTTTGATTTATTGGAAGAGGAGAGAGATTTGATGTGATCGGAAAGGCTTGAGAGTGATTTAATGCGCAAGGAGTATCAGATTATGCTATCAAAGAAGATATCTTTTGGAAGCAGTGTTTTAGGGTGAGATAGTTGAAGGAAGGGGATAGGAACACTATTTTTTTTGTTCATAACGTTGTGTCGCCATGCAAAAGTTCTAATTGTATCTGTGGGTTCTTGGTAAATGATGTCTGGACCTAGAATCAAGAAGTCATAGGGAAGAAGGCTGAAAAATTCCATATCAATCTTTTTAAGGAGGATCAGATTTTTAGGCCAACTTGGATGGGATGGATTTTTCGCATATCATTGGGAAGGAAAAATCTCTCATTGAGAGGCCTTTTTTGGAAGTGGAAGTTCATAATGTTATTTTGGGTATGAAGGGAGACAAGGCGTCGGGGCCAAATGGTTTCTCCATCTCATTTTTTTAGAAATGTTGACATTGTCAATGTTGATTTGATGAAAGTTTTTGTGGAGTTCTATTACTCAGAGGAGTTCTATGATTACTTGAATAATACATTCATTGCCTTAATCTCCAAAAGGTGTAGTGTTTGGGAGTTGAAAGACTATTAGCTTATTAGTATCCTAAGTAGTGTTTACATGATCATTTTTAAGATACTGATTTTGAGACTGAAAAGAGTGATGAAAGGAATTATTTTTCAACCTTAAGGGGCTTTTATTGAAGGAAGGCAAATTCTTGATGAGATTCTTATTGCGAATGAATGTATCAAGGTTAGGAGGATCTCTGGGAAAAGTGGGGTGATTTACAAGCTTGATTTGTAGAAGGCATATGATCATGTTAATTGAAAGTTTTTAGGCTATATCTTTAAGAGAATATGGTTTGCCAACTAAATGTAGAAGTTGGTTGTTCTTCTATATTCGTTTGACCTCATTCTTTGTGATAGTGACTGGGAGTCCGGCAAGTTTCTTTAGGGTACTATGGGTCTTAGACAAGGAGATCCATTATTGTTTCTTTTCTTCATCATGGTCTCTGAGGTTCTTAGTAAGATGATTGAAATGAGATTCGTTAGGGGTTTTGATGTGGGGTCTGGTGGGATGTCGATTTATCATTTTTAATTTGTGGACGATACCATGATTTTCTTCGATACAAATGTGGTACAATTAGGATATATCTTAGATGTATTTTTAGGTGTTTTAAGGTTGTCTCGAGTCTAAATATCATTCTTTTATCTAAGAGTGAAAATTTTCAAATTGGGGAGGAGTGTGACATTGAGAATTTGGCTTGGATTTTAAGGTGTAAAATTGGGACTCTTCCTTCTTCCTATTTAGATATGCTTTTGGGCAAAAGCAATATGGGATCCGATGATTAAGAGAATTTTCTTGAGATTAGAATATTGGAAAACCCCATTCTTTTGAAGTGTGGTAGACTTACTTTGATAAAGTTTACTTTGGCGGCCATTTCTAACTATTTTCTCTCTTTATGATCCCAGTATCGGTGACTAATAGTATTGAGACAAAGTTTAGAAACTTTTTATGGAATGACGAGCCTAATCATCATTGATATCATTTAGTGAAGTGGGATTCTAGCTATGGACCAATTTGTAATGAGAGGTTGGGTATTAGGAATTTGAGGTATCACAATAAGGCTTTATTTGCTAAGTGGCTTTGGAAATTTGGTTCTAAGACGGATAGCTTATGGTGTAGAGTGGTGGTGGCTGATACAATGAATCCTCGAAGTGGGAATCTAGAGAGGTGAGGGGGAGACATGGTTGTGGGATTTGGAAGTCGATTATGATGGACAAAGAGACTTTTGGAAATTTATTCAATTCAACCTTGGTTCTGGGGCCAATATCAGATTTGGGGAGGATATTTGGATTGACGAGGTGATTCTTAAGGAAAATTTTAGTCATATTTTTCATTTGGTTATTGATCCTCGGGTGTTGGTGGTGGATTCTTTTGATGTCAGAGATGGTGTGTGGATGCCGAGGCTGCGTATGAACCTGAAAGATTGGGAGATGAATGAGATGGTGAGTTTAATTGAGTACTTTGTGGAATCAAAGTTTAGATTTGACTATGTTAATACAGGGGCGTTTTCACACCGGGCTTGAGTGGGGCCCATGAGGGGGTTCAGCTAAGGGCCGGACCTAGGCTATATGAGATAAATGAATTGATTCACCACACTCTATTAGAGTTTTTAGAGTTAGTGGTTGGTCGTCAGCAGAGGATACAAGGGTTGAGGTGCTAAAAGGATAGGTCTTTTTTTTTATATATATAAATTGAGATTTGTAGGGCTTTAGGGAGGGATTCTAGGTACTTGCATGTGATGTTTAAGGATAAAACAGATCAGCAATTGATAAAAAAATAGAAGATTGAAGGTTACTGGTATAGGAATAAGGAAAGGTCTGTAGAAGGTTTATTTGGGTTTTCACTTTTCAGGCTGATCCGGTAGGAATAGACCTTAGGAAAACCTGCAGAAGGCCTGTAGATCTAATTGCAAGTCTATAAAAGGTAGGATTTCCAGTCAGGAAAATGATCGGGGAACTATCTAGGTGCTGCCACAGGATAGGATTTATGGTATAGGTAGCCGCAGGTCAGGGGAATACCCAAAAAACCCTGCAGAGATTTTCTGTAAAGAAATTTGGTTCTAGTTGAAGGCAAAAAAGCAGGGTTTAGGTTCTAGAACCCAAGAAAATCTTAAAGATTGAATTCTTAAATTGAAACCACCATAAAATAAGAAAAGAAAGAAGAAAGAAGAAGAGAATTCCTGTGATGCAACCTCTCATTACAAAATAGGGGTCCTTGGCCTCTCACCAAGAGGTATCAACCCTAGGAATCTTTCTACTAGGGAAACCACTCTATGGTTTTAGGAGAAACACCCAGCCATGACTAGAAAGCTTCAAAAATTCTTATTCGATCAATCAATCAATGATACAAGAGTCTTTTCTCTAATATAACCGTCGGCTCCCTTTAAAACCCATACATGTCAACACCTTCTAAAAAAACTAAACAATCGGCCAAGACATATCACCCCCTTCTAAAAACCCAATATAATGACCAATTCCAAAAATACCCTAAAACATTAAATTAATGACTTTAATATCCTAGTCTATTTAAAACTGAAATTAATAAGATAAATAACATGTAACGAAGAAACTAAGACCTAAAATAACATAAAATAAAACTCTAAAGTGTGTCATAAGACTCCTCCACGAGCTGCACACTTGTGGGCCCCACCTAGGCTCACATGTGGGTCCCACATGGGCTTTAGCAGTGATGTCCACATCAAACTCCTCTTGTTCGAAAAAACTCGTGCTTGAGTTTTGTAATGATAAATGATCAGCTACATTGGGAAGCTTCGTCAGCATAACCATATAGACCTCTGATGTGGACATCTCCTCTTGCAAGCAACCAGTAGTGGGAAGATCTCATAATAACCATCATTAGGGACTTCACCTGAAGTCTCAACAAGATAAGAGGTCATAGGCTTATGAAGTCACATAGTTACTGCAAGGGGCTGTGGTTCTGCACAGAACTGGACCTTGTCTTCAGCTCTTGGATCTTTGAAATCTTGGACAGCAAGGACACATATATCCATAAGCATAGGTGGCTCATCGGAAAGACTCGGATCGTCTACATTATCCTGTTTAATGTCCCCCACATTAATACCTTCATTCCCAACTTGGATTGTTGTCTGGTATTCCTCCTTATGCAGCTCTGACTTGAAGAAAGGTTCAACTTGAGGTTCTTGGACATCTGCCTTGGGTTCTCCCTCATTGCCAAGCTCTTCGACAGTCTTTTTGTTAGTCGATTCATGAGTACTTCTGGTTAAAACTAACGACACCATATTAGCGGTCTTTATGCGGAGGCGATTGCATGTACCATGGTTATAGATTCACAAAATATGAGTCTCATCATTAAAAGTAGCCTTCCTCTCTTCAATCAATTGCTTGCCTAAAATCACTGGATTATTCTTCAAGAGACAAGCAAAGATCAAACAATAGACTTTCAGCACCATCAAAGTATTTTCCTCAATTGAATTGGATAACAGTACGATGGTTCTCAACACATCCACAATATCTTTGATCTTCCGGATTTTGTAAGAGCTCCTCAACCAAATATGTGGAAATCAAGTTCTGATCAAACTTGTCACTAATCAGAACTTCAGTGTTTTTTCTCTGGGAAAACAACTTCAGTCCTAATCTCAAGAACCATCTCAACTCTTCCAGGGTTTTCGAATCTGGCTCTGCTACCAAAATTAATGCTGGGCAATCTAGGGGTGGCTGCAAACCTGCGGGTTATGGGCCCACAAAAACTAGGACAGATTCAAAGTCATTTTTTATGAAACATGTGATAGACAGAGCAAGCAATATAAGAACCTTAGACCATAGGAAGATAACCCAAAGTCCAATCTGTTATTGCAGAGGTAATAGGGTCTTAAAAGTTCTCTCAATGATACCCAAAATAGGATTAACCAATGAATAAACTCCATCTTAACAAGCAGCCTTCACAGAAGATTACCAATCCTTCCGAATAGATAATATCAGTATGTTGCAAAGGTTATTTATCAGTATCCAATCGTCAAACTCCCAGGCTTTGCTTACAGATTACTGAATCAGCAAATATAGCTCAATCAAATAGACCACAGATGTATAGAATTAAAGGAATTTATATACAGCTATCTGCAGGGATTTGTCCAGAAAGATGAAAGTCTTTGGCTGTTAATGGATTGGAATGGGGTTTAACAGGGCTGATAGAAGAAGTGAGGTGCAGGGTTATGTAACATAAAGAAGGCTATTGGGCTGTTAGAGGATTCCAGACCAGGGTTCCTCAGATTCTGCAACAAAGGATATTAGGGATGAGGTGCTAAAAGGGTAGGGGTTTTTATAAATTGAAGTCTGCAGGGCTTTAGGGAGGGATTCTAGGTTCTCGCAGGTGATGTTCAAGGATAAAACAGATCAGCAACTGATAAAAAAACAGAAGACTGAAGGTTACTGGTTTGGGGTTCAAGGATAAAACAGATCAGCAACAGATAAAAAAACACAAGACTGAAGGTTACTGGTCTAGGGTTAAGGGAAAGATCTGCAGAAGGTTTATTAGAGTTTTCAGGATGATCCGATAGGAATAGACCTTAGGAAAACCTGCAGAAGGCTTGTAAATCTAATCGCAAGTCTATAAAAGATTGGGTTTCAGGTGTTTCAGATCAGAAACTGATCAGGGAACTATTTAGGTGCTGCCACAGGTTCAAGAACAAGGGGTTATGGGTTTTGTGGATGAAAACAGGTCAGGATCGTCTCGGATTTGGTATGACCCTTACTGAACGACCAAGGTCCACCCAGCATCAGGGGTGGACACATCAGCGCTGAAAAAGTGATTTACACTTTTTTTTTTGGGGGGGGGAGTGCTTTTCACTTTTCGGCGCTGATG
>JAOXJP010164959.1:0-12801 GCA_025762735.1 Platanus orientalis
GTGTCAATCAATGCACGATAATAGAGGTCTGTCTCAAAATAGACAATCATTCTCCTAAATACGAAGGATGACATAAATATATTATACCTCACATTTTCAAAGGATGACATAAGGGAAGTTACTTGGAATGGAGCATATGAAAAGCAAGACAATAACTCAAAAAGAGACGACAATGTAATTTTAATGTTTTTGTTTTTAAAAAACTTTTTAGTTTCACAATGGGTTAGAGGGTAATATAGTCAAAAACTGAGTTAATCGGCAATTTCTTGAAAAACTGGTCCCTGTTACTTGAAAAACCTAGACGAGTTATTTGGTAACCAGTTTGCTAATGTCATCCCAATTATAGCAGTTAGTCAACCAAGAGCTCTAGCTAGTTTTCCAACTATCTAATTGGATTTTAAATACGGGTGGTATAATATATCAAGACATAAGGACGGGGGGTTGCCCAATGCAAAAAGTGTATGGGTCACCCCGCACTTAGGATATTTGTCCATTTGCTACAAATTTAAAACAGGCACCAAATTCAAAAACCATCATGTGTCCGCCTGTGGTAGAGGACATAGTAGGAGTGTAGGACATGCAATACAAAATCTTGGACAAAACATTTTCTGCAAAAGATTATAAATGTATAGGTTGTAAATTCCATGATTTGTAAAATACATGTGATGTTTAGATTAGGACATGTCATGAATTGAGTCATGTTAGAGTTTAAGAAGTTGTTGAGTTTCATTTACACAAAGATTAACTCCAAAGACCAAGAAGATTCCATGAAAGCGAGCCGGAAACATCCGAAGCTCATCCCGAAGGGTTCATGCCTTATTGGAGCTTAAAAAGTAAACCAAGGTAAGCTAATGGCTAAAAAGATGAACTGTAGGTCTCTAAAGTGGTTATAGGGGTAATTAGACCTTCTCGTACCTTAGAGAACCATTCTGGAGCATTCTACAGCCTTTGGAAGGCATTTAGAAAATTTACAGAGTTTTTATATCGAACCAAGAGGGTCCAGTTTGAACCATACTTATTAGTTCGAACCATAACTTACTAGTTAGAACCAGGTCTGAGCCAGGACACCCCTAGTTCGAACCAGAGGTTCTTGAGTGTCTGAGTTTTTGCACAGACTGTGCATGCCAGTTCGAACGAGGCTCAAACCAAAGAACCCTAGTTTGAACCAGGTTCGAACAAGAGACCTCTAATTCGAGCTGTCGTAAACTAACTTTTAAAAAATGATTCTGAATCGAGGGTCTAGGTTATTTGACCATTGGGGGTTGTTCCAAATCAATGGATGAGATCTTTTTTCATCCATTATAAATATAGATGAGCTCTTTAACGGTCTTTTGAAAAAACTATGACAATTCTTAAGAGATTTAGTTCCCCACTCCTTGTGAATCATTTCTCATTTGTCATTGAGCCTTGATAGGAAAATCTATACCCATAGATCATTTTCTACTTCATCTCTACTCTTGGTAAGGAAAATCTTCAAGAGGAAGACTTCAAGGGTTATCCAAAGAGAAACCCTAATGAAGATCATTGTGAGAAACCAATGCATACTTGTTCGAGGAATAACCCATCAGTAAAGGCTCTACTAGCTTGAAGAACCCACAAAAAAGCATTGGGGATTACTAGTCACACCAAACTCATCAGGGAGCATCCCCATCTTTAAAAGGAAAAACAAAACCAACCTTCAAGAGGTAATATTTGATTTTAGTTTTTAATTGCTAAATACTTGAGACCATTGTCTTCTACTAGAGATACTAGAAGGAACACCACACTCGTTGGAGACACTGAATGCTGGTTAGCTTGCTAGGAAAGTAGTAGGTTTTATAATTATAACCTTTATTGTAATCTTGTCAATTTTAATAAAATTATTGTACCTCAATGATGAGTTTTGACAGTGGATGTAGACTGTTGTGCGAAATTACTATACATCTTGTATATTGTGTGTATGCTTGTGGTTTGTCAATTTACTTAACATTTACTTTATCAAGCATTGCATTCATTAGAACAATTTTACATGCATTACATTTGAGCACTTTCATATTCAAAAATAAAATCATTTAAGTGTAAAACTCAATTGGCCAATAGCACCAGGATTAATTTAATTAACAAGCTTAAGAATAATTGAATTGACGTAATTAAAAAGAAATTTAAATAAATCCTATTCACCCTCCTCTAGGATTAACACACATAGAATTTCAAAGGTGAGTAATTTTTCGTTGGATCTATACACCCAATTTGTGTATCCTTTTGTGTCTCACACACAAAAAGACAGATATATAGGGTTAAAATTGCAATGACAGTTCTCAAATGAAAAGAATAGGTATCCATAAAAATGGGTTTATAGGGTTAAAACCATTAAAAGGTATTCAAATGAACATTTGCTCCCTATTTAAGAGAAGCACCAAATTCGAAAAACCATTAGGTGTCGGTTCGTGGAGTGGGGACATGGAGGACTTTACTTTCAGTCAAATCAAAATCACGTTTGTGGTTATGATAGGCCTTGAAGTGTAGGCAATCTTCACTCACTACAGAGAGATATCACATTGGTTGCACATAATGCCTAATAAGAGGGTATTGAGAAAAACATAAGTACTTAGGATCAACTATACATTTACTATAGTACCCTCATTTAATGGCAAGTTTTTAATTAAACACTTTTTTTATCAATAAAGTTATTGAACTTGGACTAGACATTTACCCGGCTGAGAACTTGGGTCACCAGTTCAACCCATGGGTCACTAGTCAAACCACAGGGTCAATTAAAAATACTTTAGAAATAAATAATATTAAATATATAAGAAAATAAGTTGGAAAAATATATAACAATTTTAATAGACAAAAAGGTATACATAAATATGCATGAGAAAAATGAAGGTTTTGTTTTTAAATTATAAGTTTTATTGATAGGAATAAAACTAAAAATAGTTATATGGTATAGTGGTCAAGTCATTGGGCTTTGATTCTAATAACCTAAGTTCAACTTTCAGTGGAACTTGTAATTTTGTCATTTTGGTATAATAACCCGAGTTTAAAAGATGGTCTGACCGGATGGGTTGGATGTTTCATTAAAAAACCCGCTAGGTTGCATTGGGTTTGATAAGGTTTAATACAAAAATGGTTTAATTAGCAACCCGAACTAGTTAAGGTGTTGGGTCATTAGGTTACTGGTCTAACTGACCAGGTCGGCCCGAGTTTAATAACTATATAATATTATTAATATAGTTAATAAGGACCTTCCTAAAGACTAAAGAGGCCAGTTAAAGGCTCAAAGTGAAAAATTATAATCAGAAAATTTATATAAATGCAAAGTCTAGCTAAAAGTAACCCTACAACCCTTTCCTTCCGTTGGTTAACTAGAGCCCAAGAATCAAGATCAAGCTTGCTGAAACAAGCCACAAAAGTGTGGATAGGTTCGGGCTCTCTTGGGTGTGCATAAACAAGGCTGGTAGAAAGTCCTGAACCAAGCCACATTTTTGCGGCTTAGTTAGGTCTGGATCGGTCTATATTTTGTGGCTCGATCCAAACCCTAGACTGAGCCACAAAAAGTTGGATCAGTTTGGGAATTGCGAAATTTTTTGTTTAAAAAATAGAAGATCCATGGGGAGGTGGGATTCTACCCCAGCTTGACATCTATGATGTATATATAGTTTCCAAAGTTGTCTCGAGTTATGCTAAGGGTTAAGAAGAGAGAAGAAATTAGTGAGAGAATGAGAGAGAATTCTTGTATTCTTTCAAAGTTAGTGAAGCTTTCTCTGTGACTCCATGGTTTTCTCCTAACTTAGGGTTTTCCATGTAAATCCTATGTTCTTATGGTGTACTTGTTGTTTGACTGTTTTATTTGGATTATTATTGCTTCTTCTTGCTTGGTTTGATTGGTAGGATTTTTCGTTTAACTTCCAACATGGATATATAAGAGAATACAAATATATAAATGAATACATATATTTAATCATAATGAATGTATATATATCCGTATTTGGTTCATCTATAATTGGATAGTTTTTAAATGAATGGATATGTAATCGAATTTGATATGTATATGTCAGTATTTTCTTTAAAAAAATATGAATATGAACTAAGTTTGGATAATAATCGAATACTACTTGCATCCCTAGATAGTGGATGCACCAAAAGAAAATATTGATAGTGGAGGGTCTTTAACGCTTGTATCCTCTTAGCATTGACTTCAAAATGTACTTGTTTGTTTGTTGGGTTTCCTTAATTTTAAGGAATGTGTCTTCTTAGCATTGAATTCAAAATGTACTACCCTTGAGAGGGAATTTTTTAAGACAATTGAAAGGTAAAAATATAGTTGTAAATTGCCATGCAAGTTTATAACTATGAAAGGATTCTTTAAAATCAACCAAACTGACATGATATATGGGGTGTAATTTTAGTTTAAAAAATGAGTATTAGTTAAGATTGATGGTTAAGAGATAACTAAGAATTTCTTAGTACATAGGCATCCCCTACTAACACCCAAAAGCCCTATATATTGACTTTGCACGGTTGCAACAGTCACAAACTAGGGTTTATAAAATAATGTGACCTCGAGCCCACATCTAGCCTCTATAAGTTATACAAATGCAAGGATAAAAGAAACCCTAAAGGGTCTTGTATTGAAAATCACCAAAAAGTGTTCTTTGGTTACCAAGGGATAATAAAAATCTTTCACTTAACCCTTCGACTAGACATACCAAATGATAACATCATAAGAGTTTGATAAGACCATTTTTCAAGGGTTGCAATACTGCATCCACCTGAGACCATTCAAACAACATCTTTTTAACTAGGAAAGTATTTGAGCAATAGTTTAGAGACAGCTCTAAAATGGCACTTTGAAAAGGTCAATCAGTCCCCCCCCTTTTTTTAAATTCAAGGATTTGTTCCTGAAAACGACAATGACTTATGCACATAATCCCAAATACATGCCATTTATACCATCAAATACAAAAAGGGTGGAGGCTACAAAACTATATTGCGGCTTAGTCAGATTCCTTCTAATTGTTAGTTTCCCAAGATAGCAAAATCATGGTGAACTATCACTGGATGGCCTCAAAACTCATTCCACATACTCTCCACAATAAATTAGCTATGTCTCAAAAAATGATGAAGATTAGATGTCTTAATTAGGGGACTAATTGCAAAGATGCACAGTAAGGCACGATTGTTGTGCCTACGTAATAAAAAAATGATTATTAATAAAATATGCCTAGGCAAACTTTCCCTAGTTTACTGTCAATATACCTTAACCCCCTTGCTTTGATACACTGTAGTAAATGTAACGACCTCAAATTTCATAATCTTATTTAAGTATGAAACCGGGCTACTACTAAACCGGGTCTATAAACCATTCACTATAATTTATTTTTTCACTTTTATCTTAACCTGTAGGATTACTTAGAAACTTAACCTTAAATGTATCATATGCAGGGGAATGGAATCAATTACTAACAACATAAGGCTAACCATAATCTTAAAGGTGCGATGAACATAAGCCATAAACAAAACCATCTATAACATAGTCTTCCATCCTGACAATTTAAACATGAAACTATAATCCTTGGGTATATAACTTTGAGTTTAATACAACTCATAGCAATGTTTAATAAGAGTAAGATCTAAAGTGAACTAAAAACAACTATTAAAAGGAGTTGCTGCAAGCTTACTCTTCAATCTCTAGGCATTCCACACAGGGTACTAGGACAAAACCTCCCCCGCAATAAAAATGGTATGGATGGATAAGATCCACGATTCGTAAGTAGGTACACAAAACCTATTATGGAAACCGGATGGGTAAAACACAAATCTTTCAATATAAAAATACTGAATATATCTCCATATAGAATACATATTAATTCTAACATGTAGATATGCACTAGTGTGTATACATCATCTATTACCCATCACAAGATCTATATATTCATCAACATGATTCATCATGTAAGAACTATGTATGACAATACACATGATTCTATTTATACATGACATCCTTCTAATATCTATGCATGACAATATGCATGATTCAACTTATACATGACATTCTCCTATTATCTATGGATGGAAATATGCATTGCAATATGAGTATGCAATGACATGGAAAGCATCTTCTAAATATATCATGATAACGTTACTTATATAATCTTGACAAGCATTTTTTAATGGTTTCCATGCATGGTCTACACATTCCCAACAAGAATAAGTATAGCTAAACTATTTCAAGGTAAACATGCATCACTTATAAACACTTAGTAGTTATAACAGAACAATTTGCATGGTTAGGCACAGGTAGATCAATTTCTATCTTTACAAGTTCTTCTTTACTTTAGTATTCATTGTTAACATTATAGCTCTCACAAGCTCTTACCATTTGTCTTATTTCATATAGTTCATTTTCTCTTACTTATCATTATACTTAGTATTTTCATTCCTTAGTTCCTTAACTACTTATCACTTTATCAAATCCATTTATCACTTCAAATAGCTTCTGTTGTTCATTTTTTTAATATTTACTTATCATTTTCTTAAGGCTACATCATACATATTATGTACACTTTGATATTCATCTTGAAAATATTTGATTATACTCTTTTACTAACATTTTCTTTATTTCTTTATATTAATGACTTATATTTATATCAATGACTTATGTACTTTTATTTTTTTTCATTGAATTTCATTTTCTTACACAACTTACGGATCTCTCCTTGTGAAACTTAGATATTTCTAATTTATAGTCATGACACTTTCTTATTCACATGACTTATGTTTTCACTTTGCTTTTGAAGCTTACAAGCTTCCCATTTTCTTCTTAATACTCTTACTTCCTTATGGACTTCCCTTTTCTTCTTATCATAGCTTTTTTTTTTTTATATAAACTTTTCTATTCTCCTTAATGTAATTTTTACTCATTTTATAAGTTTTACAAATTCTTCCCTTCTCCCTTAACATAGTTTCATTTTTAATAGTGAGGCTTTTAAGGTCCCTTCCCTTATTCATGCTTACTTACACTTGGTATACCTTTTTACACTTGCCTTTCACTATCTTACACTTGCTTTTACTTACTTTACACTTTGATTCATTTTCTTACATTTGCTTTTACTTTTCTTTCACTTACTTTACACTTTGATTCACTTTTTTATACTTGTTTTCACTTTTTATTCACTTACTTTACACTTTGACTTTTTTGCTTACACTTTGATTTACTTAGGCACATTATATTATATCTCCAATAGAAAGACCATTTGACACAATGTATTATATCCCCAATGATAAGACTACACATCATTGAATAACTCCTAATGATAAGATTGATACATTATGTGTCTCTAATGGCAAGAGCACGCGTCATTGATTAATTCCCAATGATAGGATTGACATATTGTATCATATCCCCAATGGTAGGACCACTTGTCGTTAGTCAATTATCAATAATAGGATTCATTTGACACATTGTATTAATCCTTAATGGCAGGACTACTAGTCGGTGATTAACGCCCAACGATAGGACTGCCACATTGTATTATATACCCAATGGCAGGACCACACGTCATTGATTAACTCCCAATGATAGGATTGACATATTATATTATATCCCCAATGGAAGGACCACTTATCGTTGATTAATTCCCAACGATAGGATTCATTTGGCACATTGTATTAAACTCCAATGACAAGACCACTTGTCGTTGATTAACTCCCAATGATAGGATTCACTTGTTTATTATTACACTTATCATTATTATGCATTCTTATTTTCTTTTATAATTTATGTTTATTGTTCATTTCATTTATTATTAATTCTTAATCATCTTAACTTACCATCATGTGATGTATTCCTTATCATTGATACAAGAAACATATATTATTACATTCGATATTCACTATTATGGAAATCCATAAAATATCATAAATTTATATAATCCAATATGTATTTGAAGGAATTCACCAAAAAGAATAATAGTTTCATGCAAGGAATCCAAAGGCATTCAAGAAATATGTAAATAATAAGGGAAAACATTAAGAGACATTTCAAATATGTAGAGTGCAATAATTAAGGGAATTTGTAAAAAATCAAAGAGAGAAGCCTAATTTCATCATCTCTAAGTATATCTTATTTGAATCATTCTATATAATTTATTAAGAAATTTATACATAACAACATGCTAGCATCATTATATGAAAATGAATATGCTTCATATTTAACCAATATATTTAAGAGATGTTCATCACTAACTCAAATAGTTATATTAGTCATGGGAATCAAATAAATCATCCATCAATATCCTTCATGGAAGCTATAGAGTTATGAAATCCTAGTTTACAAACATTTCCAAAGCATGAGATTCATCGTTTTAAGGAAATACATATAAATAGTATGAAAATCCATTGTTCCTCATAGTATAAAATAAGGATTTTTAAGATCCTAGCATAAAATGGCAAGATCTAATCACAAATCACTAAAATAGGTGGGGTTTCTAAGATCCTAGCAAAGGGCTTTAAAAATGTATAATAAAATATTTATAAATTCAATATTTTACCATTACAAAACTTCTAAGAACCTAAAACAAGCCAAAAATGGGGTAAATTTTGTATAACTGCTTACCTAAGCTCCTATTCCTTGTTTTGAAGGAAATTCACCTCTAAAACTTTATTTCCTTTGTCAATCCTTCCTCCTTCCATGAGTAAATAAAACATTTCTTGGTTAGAATACATAAACTAAGGTAGAAAAATAAAAAACTATAACTATTTTAGGCTAGATCTAGGTTTTAGCAACTTACCTAAGCTTGGAGAAGAAAATCATTCTCTCATTTCTCTCAAATCTCCCTCTTCTCTATTCTTCTATCTCTTTGTGTTTTAAGGAGGCTAAATGACCTAAATGAAGGTTTAAAATGATTATAACTTATCTAGGATGAAATCCCACATGTATGGGGGTCCAATGGATGAAAGCCACATAATAAATGACACAAAAATATAATTTTCAGGACTTTTCAACATTTTTGGGCATGTCATGATCGATCACGGATCACCCAAGGACCTCACTACTTCATTCTCAGGCCAAAATAGGCTTTCATGATTGATTATTGAGATCATGCAATCTATGATCGATCGCGATTCTCTCAAAAAAATCCTACACAGATACTCCCTAGTAAAACAAACATAACTTTCTCTACAAAACTCCGAATTACAAACCGTTTGATGCGTTCAAAAGTAGACTCGAAGACCTTTTCAGAAGGCAAAAAAACTTGCTTATTTGTTAGTGCAATCCTATTTTATACAGCGGAAGGCCCATGAATACACGTAGAACCAAAAAGATAGTTGAACAACAAACATTTTAAAACCCAGAAATACCCTCTCTCTCTTCATCAATAATGTAAAATTCTTCTCCTTTTAATAATTGTTCCTAAATTCATTTGGTTGTGATTCTATTCCTCCATCAATGATCTACCATTGCAATGCTCTCTTTCCTTTTTTGTTTTTCTAATCAATTTTTGACTTACTCTTATTACTTGATTTTGGAAAGTTACCATTACCCACAACTTGAGCCAAGTTTCTAGTTTTTACGTTTTGTTTCTTCAACTCAATCAAGCGATTTCGGGTCTTGATTTGTTAAGTCAACCCATATTCCTCCAACCACTGTGCAAGCTCATGTGATATTTCAGCTGAGTACGAAGGATTTTGCAATACTTGGATATTACTTTGGGCTTCTTTATTGGTCAAGTTTATAAAACCCTTTGATTAGGAAGTTGGGAATTTCTGATAGAAGTATCTCTACATGGTTGCCGAACTCTCATTATTGTTGTATCCCTTCCCCAAGGAACCTTCTCTAATTTTCTTCCTACTTAGTTAAACCTAACTTTCCAAAGTAGTAGCAGAACAAAGGGGATTTTTTCATACCAAAACCATTCTCATTGAAGTAGTCAATCTTTCAATTCACAAACGCTCTCAAACACCTTCTATCTAAGCTGGAGCTAGGTCTTCCAATTCCCCACACATTCCTTTTCAATAATCCCATCAACTTCCGATGGCACATTACCAAAAAAAAAAACTTCTGATGGCACATTAAAAAATGCATCCAGATCTCCTCTGTCAACATTACCTTTTCGCCTAGGAAAATTCTCTGATACTCTGAGTGCTCTAATCCACTTTGATGTCCCTCACAACAAATTGAAAGTAACACCATACAACCATCCTCCAACTCCAAAAACTGTGGAGCTAAAGTTGGAGAGAAGTCTTTGAAGCTATCGTGCTCTTGGCACAAAGACAACACATTTTTTCCCTGCTCCGAGTTCCATAGATTCAAGAGTTGTTGCTGTCATACCAAAACCCCTATTTTCGTTTGGTTTTTATAGAGAACTTGGTGGCAAAGCCTCATAAGCTTGGTGTCTCTATAGGTTGAAAGTGTGAAGTTTTTGTTGGTTGTCAAGATGTGTTAAAGAGAATGTAATAAAGAGAAGAATAAGAAAAGGAAGAGGAGGGGGTCATTAGAGGGAGGAAGAAGATGCAAAGCAACAATGATTTCAGAGAAAGAGATGGGGGCACTTTGGGGATTTAATTTTTTTTTATTTTTTAATACCTATATTTTCCTTCTTTTGAGCTACGTGTATTCACCAGTTTACGACTGGATAAAACAGGCCTCCACTGAAAAAGGAGCAAATTATTTGCTTTTCCAAAAATGTATAGATCAACCTCTAATTCAATTGAGATTGGTGTCAGTGGACCCAAGAGGTTATCCCAAATACGCAATCAGGATAACATTCGAACTTGATAGGTTCGAGGTCCAACTTGGATTCTACACTTCTAGCTTGGTCCAAAAGGTTCCTAAACCACTCTAAGGTCTATCTAAAATATGTTCAATAACAATTGTACCCTTATGAAGTAAAATTATAATTTTACCCTTTAAGTGCATTGCGGGGTGTTACAGTAAAGCCTTTTTAGAACCATAGAATTTAATTTTATTTTGTCCCCTAATTATAGCCATGCTATACCCTTTACAATAAAGTAATGTGTAAGAAAATATAAAGAAATATCTCTGAAATGTTAGGAAACATTCATAGAATATATTTTATACATTTACTTACATATGTTGCCTCACACCATAGCCTAGTTGCTTATATATACTACCAAAGCCTTAAATCCAGACTTTAACCTTGTTTTATCCATTTATTACAACTATGCCATTCCTTCATATAGTAAAGCAATGCAATAGTGTGAGACAACATATGTAAGTAATGCTATAGAAAATATTAGGTAATATTCTTAAAATATGCCATGAATATTATCAGAATATGTAGTATGTATTTACTTTATATATATTACGGAAACAACCTCTCTGCTTGCAGGGGTAATGCTGCGTACATCTGATCCTCCCCAGACCCTGCAGTGGCAGGAGCCTCGTGCATTGGGACTGCCCCTTTTATTTACTTTATATATATTGTCCTACACCACAGTCCAATCTTTCATACACTATAACACAGCCTTAGATCCAAATCTTACCCTACCATTCAAAGGAATAATTTAGGATTATATTAAAAATATTCCTAGAATATGTAATAGCATACATACTCAACATACATTGTGTTGCACCATAGTAGCAATTCATGCATCTTAGCATAACCTCTACTTTATCCTAGAGAAACATAAATAAAAAAATAATCTAATTTTTAAAGTAACCACTAACCATGCCATCCCATATGTATTAAGGAGATATTAAGCTTTCTTAATGTTACATCCTATGTAACCAACATAGGTTTTGGGAACCCTCACTAACACAATAGGCATTTTGTATATAGTTTATTTTTTTTGTTGGGAAAGTGTATCTATAGCAAGCTAGAAGAGTCTTAAATAATCTAAAAGGATCTAGAATACTTGATAAAGAGTTTTAGAGAGCTCTAAAACATTCTAAGAAAGTTCTAGAATAGTGTAGAGATTTCTAGAGGATTCAAAAGAAGTTTAGAGGTTTTTAAAAATCTCTAAAAATTGGGAAAATTTTTTAGGGGTGTAAGGAAAGTTTTAAAGCATTGAGAAAGAATGTAGAAAAATTTATGAAAGGTCAACACTTGTAAGGATCTTAGTCCACCAAGGGGGCCATGAGGGTCTACATAAAGGGGCCACCCCCTCATTTGTAAACCATCATCCTCAACAACTTTCACATCCTCAAGCTCCTAAAGTTTTATACACTTTAGTCTTTGAATGAAAAATAAAGTTATTCTTCCCTCTCTCTTGAGTATATTTATACTTTTCTTTATGCTCTAAGTGTGGGTATTAACGTAGGTTGACTACCACATAGCTTAAGCTTTGGTGGAAGCTAAGTCTATGACATTAAGCTAATTAATTACATCTCTAATCACCTAAAAGTCTATAAATAAATGGCTACTCTCATTCATTTTTAAGCTTAAAAGCCTTTATAAAACTCTACAAGTTTTCTAACTCCTCTCAAGAACACTCTTGCAAACCTTTAATAAAATTCTCTCATTAATCCTCCAACCTTACTAAGAATATTTTAGAATTCCTCCTCTTCTTTCTCATTCTCTTAAAAAAGAATTAAAAAAAGTACTATCCAAATAATCAAGGACAAGGACTTGGTCAAACATATATAGTAGGTATTCCTTCTATGACTTTTCTTAATAAAATGAATATTTATAACATTCTTGTATAAAATTTATAGCCATTTTTTAAAAAAAATTCTGACTTTGAATTTTAACATTCTATTTGTTAGATAATCAAATCAATTGGGATCTAGATTATTTTTCTAAAAATATTTTTAAATCTTGAAAGATTGTTTTGATCATAAGGTCAGGTTAATAT
>JAOXJP010164970.1:0-12800 GCA_025762735.1 Platanus orientalis
GGATCCATAGGTGAAGAGTCCCAATCAAAAACCCAGTCGTGATAATTCAGGCCCTTCAACAAAGGAAGATGAAAAACTCATATAAACAGCATGAATAAAAGAAGCAGGTTCTGAACAAATTTCTAAGTTATTTAGAATTCCTACAAAGTATCGCAAAAACTCTCAGATAACTCTAGTAGTAGTACTAACTAGAATTCCATAGCACAATAACTCTGAAATCTGGGCCCACTAAGTGCAGGTTCACTTTTCAGACTTGCTGCTTCCATTTAAAAGGTGTC
The DNA here is from genome assembly GCA_025762735.1 of Platanus orientalis. NCBI lineage: Eukaryota > Viridiplantae > Streptophyta > Magnoliopsida > Proteales > Platanaceae > Platanus > Platanus orientalis. The sequence goes on from JAOXJP010164970.1 coordinate 279, forward strand.
CATGCCAACTTGTGCTTTTAGAGCAAAATTTTATAATTAAAAAAAGGCAGGTCAAAGATGTGGGTCCCACAAAGTTGCTAGCATTGTTTTAAAAACAAACCCAGAGATCAACCTGGCAAAGAGACTTAGTTAAGTCAATCCTCTTCAATCTGGCAGTCACATGTTGCCCAACAACATTAGCAACAAATTATAGTCATAGACGAACCTCCCTAATCCTAATCATGAAAGCAAGCATCAAGCGCAACACATACCATATATCCATATATGTTATCCACCATCAAAGTACTAAGGTGTAAGTTCTCTCAAATCAATGAGGCAACAGAAAAAGTGACTCGTTAGCAATAGCAACAACCTGTGTGTGTATGTGTGTGCGCACGTGAGCATGTGTGTGTGCACTTAACAACTGCTACCACAGTTCTCATCTCCCTTGATATCCAGAAACAATTTCAGTTTCATTTTGTAGGGAAGCAAAACATGCTTAAAGACCATCTTCCTCTTTTCACTTCCCCTCTCTATCTATCCTTCTTCCTTTCTTTTCCTTTATATTTCTCTCTAATTCTTTTTTACTGTGGCACTGACCTAGATAATTACAGCTGATTTGCTCCAGTCGCATAGCATGCCAATAACCTGGCCAACTTGCATGGTTGAGTCCAGTTTTGACCCACCTTGGCAATTACTACAGCAACTAGCAATGGTCCCATTTCCAAGTAAATCAGTCCAACAATCAAGGCCAATCTCAGTTTTCGGTTACGAATAAAATTTCAAATATAAACACCCCATCTTTGACCTTGGCGGGCCAAATTCAAATGCCTTGAATGCCCTCCTTTGAGTCTAAAGGCTTTTTTGCTTTGATTCCAACAGTATCAGATTTCTTCTTGAAGTGGAACAACACTAGCTATGATAACCATATTACTGTCATCTAGTGCTCTAATGCCAACTATCCTGGTCACTCCATTTGGGGGTTGTTGAGACAGCAGTGCCCAAATTCTCTGCCTAATAGAAACAGTATGACCCCCATCAAGGCCCACTTGGCCTGCAAGCACCACTCAGGAGCATGAGCCCACCAAGGAATAAGGATGGCTTGCTATAGAGAACATCGCATGCAACCATCCTTCAAGCCCACCTTATGCCCAATATTTGGCTCCAAGTCCTCCCAACTTAGCACTGGACACTTAACCTGCTCATCAATCCTCTAGAACTGAGGCCCTACTTTTCTTGGCCTTCTTTCCAACCATCAGAGCAGAAGGTGCATAACTGGCACAAGGGCCATTCTCCCATGCTCAACATCCATATCCTCACAGGCAGTGCTAGTCACATCCAGCAGCCCAACGCTGTCTACGGAGGACAATCGACCTTTGGGATTTCGTTATTCCCAATACATCACAAGGCCCAGTAGAGTTGGGAAAGTGGAGGCAGCTAGACATGATCTTATGATAATAACCCCTTAGCTAGCAGGGTGAAAGTTACGATTTGATTTATTGAGCATACTGTACACATCCTTTGAATATAATAGTACAACAAAAATGCCTTATCAATACATAAAGTCTAAGTTTCAAACACTTCCAACAAAATATGAATCATAGCACATCGTACTCTTGAACATGATGTCCAAAACCAAGTAGCCATTTTTCTGTTGAACAATTCTTGTTAGAAAAAATATTATGTAAAATGGGCATTGACAAGTTTTACTGTCAAATACCAATTGTATAGTTCACGTATTGGACCTAGCCACATCGGGTGAAGAGAACATGATATTACTGGTCCAAATCAGCTCAGTCCAAGATCAACTAGTTTGGAGGAGCCATGCTGATGGATGCACAACCCTCTAAGGCAGGATATATTTTTTTTGAAAGGTAAGGATTTCATATATTGAAAAAAACAGACAAATATAAAAGTACAATAAGAAGGATCACCGCAGCAGTGATTCAAAAAGAAACAAAAAATAAACAGAACCAGAATTCAAATATAACATACTAGATACTCTCGCACCGCCCCCACATAGCATCCCATTCCTCCTCCTCAAAATTAGCCCCAACTAACCATTCATTAAACATTTTGAATATTAATCACTACCACCTCACTACTTTGAAACTTATCCTCAAAAATCCAACTATTTATTTCCTTCCACAAACCCCAACAAATGGCCCCCGGGACTGCTACACAAGGACATGGAGAGGTTAAGACAAAAAACTGTATGAAATTAAAACTGTATGATGGATCTACTACCACCTCACTACTTTGAAACTAATCAAGTTTCTTCTTCTATTTCCATTAAATCTTGATTAGTTAAAGTGTGCTTAAAGTACAAATTTTGGTTCTTTAACTTTATTTTTGCTATATCATTCTACATCAATCTTGGAAGCATCTCTATAGTGCTACATCAGAATCCCAAACGTGAGAGTGCATTTCAGGCTACTACTGTCTCGTCTATATTTGCATAAAGCATGAGCTAAAGAAGAGAAATTATCCTTATGCACAAGGATAATCAATTTTGGCGTTGTGATCGGACTCTATTATGGATTTCTGACCACATTCTCCATAGGGTACTGCTATTTCCAAGACTTCTAATGTGGCTGCTTTTTCGAATACCACACACCAAGTTAGTCAACTCGAGCACTAGTTAATTTGGGGACAAGTTCTTTGAAAATGGAGGGAAATAATGTAGGTGATGCAGCACCACCAAAGATACTAATCAAAATAATAGAGCATAACAAGTCTAAAGACACAGTGGACCAGACCCATGGGTATGGGTTGAGCTGTTTCAAAAAAGGTCCGTCTGAGATCAATTAAGAGTTTAATCAGTTCTGGCCAGAGGTAAACAGCAGTGCACACAATGGTTTAATGAGGTTGATCGTGGATAAAGCCAAGTCTATTCTAGGGGCAAACAGCAAGGAATCTCAGAGTGTAATGTAGTGTAGAGGAGTCTAAATATAGGCTCTGTCAAGGGTAGTACGGCAACGTGAAAGTTGGATTTTATGTGATCAGATTAGGATCATAACTAAGGAATAAAACAAGGCTGAAGCAGTAGGATGTTTTGGGACCGTTGGAAGGCTGTCAAGTTCAGAACAGGCTTCAGACAGGCTGATTTGAAGGATAATAGTGGAATACTGGAGCTGGAACAGAGGATAATAAGGGTTATGTATTCAATGTCCAGGTCTGAAGCAGTGCTTTATAACAGGGTATAGAAGGCAGTAACAAGGCTGGTGTCTGTCCAAAAACATCAGCAGGTTTTATGATTAAACAGGGTCCTGTTTAAATCTTGCCAAAACATGGGTCTGATGGGTTACTGGTTGGAATATCAGAAGGGCCTAACAGGGGCTGAACTAAGAGTTTGAGATGACAGGATTCAGCAGTTCAGAATTTGGATTAAACAAAATTGGTTAAGGCTGGTTTACCAGCAAAAGATGTGAGAAGTATAGCAGCCACAAGTAATAAAACCAGAGAGATATCATCTTTAATCCAAAATAGAGGTAAGGGAACAAGGTTTAAAGCTGCTGCAAGGTATAGGTTTTATGGGTTTTTGGGTTTCAGCAATTCAAAACATAAAGAAACTCTATAATGAGGCTACCGTCAGATCAGGTTATAGATTATCTGGGGTTTTACAAGGAAAAAAACAGCTTAGGAAAAGGTGTTGGTGGATGGGGTTTCAAGAACACATAAATACCTATTGTTGAGCGAGTTTTCTGGCTCTTTAATGGAAGAAAGAAACAAAGCCAGTTAGCAAGAAGAAAATACCAAGGAGGAAGAAGAAGAAGAAAAAAAGATAAGAGATAAAAGATTACCTGGTTTTGAAGAGGAAGACCCTACCTCTCAAAAGCCAGCTCTAAGTATCCCACTTAGAGTTCATGGCATCCCACCATAAAAGTACCCAAGTCGTGGGTAGAGGAGAACTCCCAAGTCATGGAGAGCAAACACCCAGAAATTTTATTAATATTCTTCATTGTCGATTTCAAAAGAGAAGCTCCTCTTTTAAAGAACAAAATAATAAAAGAAAAGAAAAAAATGAAACTCCTAAACCTAAGGAATCACACGTGGGCTCTTAGCACCCGCTTTCTAAAAACAAAACCTAAAATCAGTCGCAATCGTGGCCCTCTCATAGAGAAATCGACCAGCCCTTATTTACTAATAAAATGGGCTTCTCTAAACTACCCAAAAACAAAAACAAAAAAAACATAATACCCCCTATGTCCTAACTCTAATAATTCATAAAACATTAAATTAAATAGTAAAAACCACTCTAAAGAAGTCAAAACAACAAATAAGCTTCTCTCTTGAGGTAAGGTCAAGTATCCCTCCATGGTCTTTCTCGTGTCTTCATGTGTGAACCCCACCAAGACCATGGGTGAGTCCCACTTGGCTCTAATGTCCGTAGTAGGACAAGTGGCCCCAGCATACATTGGAGGTTAAGACAAAGAGAAAGCTGCACTGAGGTCCATCCAAAAAGAAAAGTAAATAATTTAGTTACTTCTCTACAACTTTTGATTTCTTTCTTTTGTTCATTGAGACTTGAGAGTGCTTTGGGTAGTTTGCCGAATCATTTTCTTTATTTGTTCACAATTCTAGCTTCCACCGCGGAAAAGATTAAAACAAATTTAAAAACTTTTCTAAGGAATGACAGAGAAGAAGGCACAAAATATCATTTAGTGTCCAAGAACAAGGTGGATCTACCTCGCATGGGTCTATCATTCTTGTGAAAGAGGCTCTGCTTGGTATTTATAATGCTAATCATGCGGAAATAATTGGCTTGCTCGAGGCTCTTAGGATGCTTAAGAGTAGTGGTCATAATGGGAGTTTGGTGGAAGGAGACTCTATGGTTGCTTGGGATGGGGGAGAGGCCAAATACAGGCATCTTGGAGACTCTACCACTTCATTTATGAGATCAAGGTTCTTTCTAGGAAAACCTCTGCTACTCTCCAACATGTTTCTAGATGTCAAAATGATGCGGCTAATAGGGTTGCCAAATGGAGTGCTTATCAGCAAGAAGTTTTCCTTGGGGATCACATGCCGGATTGTTAATGGTGGAGTGATTTTCATTTGAGTCTAGGGGCCCTCTTTGTGGCAGCCTTGGTGTTGTGTTGTATTTTTTTTTTTTTTTTTTTTTTTTTTTTTTTTTTTTTTTTTTTTTTTTTTTTTTTTTTTTTTTTTTTTTTTTTCCGGTTGCTTGTATTTTTCCCCATTTTTCCCCTTCTTCTAATAAATTTCATTATTCAACCAAAAAAAAAAAAGTTCAAGATGCAAAACGTGGTCATTCTATCAAAATGGTTGTAGTGGTTCGTTTAAAGAGAAATAGTCCTTGGAGGAAAGTAGTGGTGGAAACATATAGTGACTTATCGGTTAGAGAACCAAAAAAGGTTTGATCGATAAGTCCCCATATTTTTTGATAAACAGGGATTATGGCAACCCAACTTGATGATAAGGATGGAGTGGATGATGCAGCACAATAGAAATGATACCAAAGTTGATGTAGAATGATAGCCAAGAATATCCATAAAACCCAAAGTGGTGTAGTGGAAACAAGAAAAAGAAAAGATACAGACTTAATTTGAAACTTTTCCAAACCTAAAACAAGGGATCTTGACCTCCACCAAACTTGAATAAACTCAAGGAATCCACCTTTAGGGAAAACCACTCCTGGTTTTTGAACTTCATAAAGAAATAACACACTAGCCACGAGTTAGAACGCAAAAAAATTCTTTATTCATCAATTTCATTCATAAAATTGTGGGTTACAAGCATATATATAAACATTACATGTCAATCTTTCCAAATCCCACTCTAACTAAACTTCATAAAATAAATAACTCTAAAATAACTAAATCCTGTAATAAGTGATACCATGTCAGTATTTTGACCATAACTCTTCCAAATTCTCAAGATCTCGGTCTCATTGAAAAGGTAACTGAATAACCTTTCAAATGACACCAAAATCAGATCAAATGGATGAGTTTGACCCTCCAAAATATGGCCTAAAGAGAAAAAATAGAATTATAACTTTGATTTAAAGAGTCTTAATTACACAAGGACTCTAAGATAAACTCAAGACAAAAAAAAGATAAGGCTAAAGATAATCCTAACATAAAATCTAACAAAAAACTAATTAAATTAGCTTCAAGATGTTCCACATGTCCTCCACTTGGCTGCTACAAGGATCACACGTGTGGATCCCAGCCACATGTCACGTAGGCCCCACTTCAATGGAGACTTGGGATTTGCATTTTAAAAGAAATTTAAATGGTTGGGAGATGAGAGGAAACAATTTGTTTGATCAATTGTTTAAGCAAGCATCAGCCCACTTTGAGAGAGAAAGATAGTTAATGTCGATTTGAAGATTGGAAAGGTAGGTTTTTAGTAAAATCGTTTTACTCAACCTTCGAGGTTTCCAAAGGATTTCTTAGTCCCCATAAAAATTTTGGTGTCCTAGCATTCCTTCTAAGGTGGCCTTTTTTATTTTGAATGCGTATGTGAATAAAATTCTTACTTGAGACCATTTAAAGAGTAAAGGGTAGAGCTTAGCCAACCAGTGTATACTATGTTTGACGAAGGAGGAATAGGAGGATCATTTGTTTGTCTATTGCTTGGTGGTTTGCTAGGAGTGGGACTTTTTCCTCTCTCATTTAAAATGTGCCTTTGAATTTCGCATTTAGCTTCAAAGTCCTAATCTCCGACATGTGGTGGATAAGGGGCCTAGAAAGAGTTCCCACTACTGTTTGGCACTATATTCTGGGAGCTCTCTGTGGTTGTACGGGGAAAGAAAAAAATTGATGGATAATAAGCATCGGGAGCAAGAGCGGTTGATTGTTGCAGTTTATGATACTCTTTTGGATTGGATTTCGTTATCCAAGGAGTTTGATGAGAAGGCTTGGATACTACATTGGGGAAGGGTTCTTGATGTATTCTCTTTTTGGTGTTTTCTATTGTGCTTTCCATAAGCTTATGTGTTCACCTTCCTAGTGAAGCTTGTACATACCCTTTTTTATGGTTACGGATAACAAAAATTTTGATATAGGATATGTTTAGGGAAAACCACACGTTAGAGAAGGAAGAAATAAAAATTTCAAATTCTGGTCCGTAGTGGTGAAACTACCCAAATGCCCCTATTGATACGTCAGAAAATCCTAGCCTTGGACAAGGTGATTCTTGGGTTCAAAAGGTATCACTGTCCTGAATTTCAACAAATTTGGACGTGTTTTGGTTTGTGAAAATATATATAAAAAAAAAGGGCTGATGTTTTGGTTTTGGTTAAAGAAACCAAAAAACCAGAAAATGGAATTAAGGTTGAAGAAGAAGAGAACAAGAATGGAGGGAATGAAAGAAAACATAAGAGAGATGAGAGAAGAAAGAAAAGAGAAAGTAGGAAGAGGGATTACCTAGCTTGTGGGAGAAGAAATGAGGAAGAAAAGAGAGGTAGAGTTGGAGTCCACAACTCAACCTAAAAGGAGAGAGAAACATGATCGCAACCCACTTGCACCACACGTGTAAACACATAACATTTAAACCCTCATATTCAAAATACCAATTTTATTGATTGGCGTTGATCTATAAATAGGCTTTATAAACCTTTAAACAAAAGAATCCTATTACTAATAAAAGTCCCTAGAACCTACGACTCATTGACTAACAAACTTTTTGAAACAATTAACTTCTAAAATCCTAAGACATCTAATTAAGAAAGACTCCAAAATAAGTAGGACTCTTTAAAAAAAGAAAAAAAGAAGAAGACTACTAAAAACTTGACACACTAGGGTTTGTCAACCACACCTATGGGCCCCACTTTTTTAATTGTTAAAAGACTCCTATGGGCCCCACTTTTTATTGTTAAAAGACTCATAAATAACACTCTAAACTTTCCCTAAGCAAATAAACCCTTGGCTCTCAAAGCCTTATTACAAATCAACAATTATACCATTAAATTTCTAACAGAACACCTTAAAAAACAGAAAGTTAAAAACCAAACTATTAGACACAACGTAGAGGACTATCCATGGTCTTCTAACTTTTTCTTCACAGTATATGCTCCCACATCATACTCCCCGGATTTGAATAAGTTTGACCACGAACTTGCTGGTGTAGAAGTCTCAAATAAGAGGATAAACACGTCATCTTGATGGTCTTCAACTTGTAGGGGCAGTAACATGAACTATAACTTGGAGGAGAGCAACACAGGATCAACTTGTGGCACACTTGCTTCCTAGGACTGCAACTTGTCTTTCACTATGTCTTCATGCTGAACTTTCTCTTTGAAAGATGGCTTATTGTCTTTAGAAACTTCAAGAGTGTTGAGGAGAGCTTCTCAACTTCCACTTGTGGATGATTCTTCACAACTGGCTACTCTTGTAGAGAAGACCTTTGAGGCAAGGTCATCATTAGATAACATTGACCACACATGGAGAATTTCAAGAAGCATGTCTCTCAGTCGTAGCTAACACGTCTCTCATAAACCTATTATTTTCCCAACACAAACTCTTGGCCTTTTAGAGGACTGATCTAACACGAAACAGCACTTGATACACTCCATGTCCAAATTGAATATAGAAACCATCGTCAAGATAAGTTCAGATAACAACAATAGAACTAATCCTCCTCATCCTCTAAGATCTTTCCAATCAAACTTGGAGAGATTATGGTCTCCTTGTACTTGTCACTAATTAGAACTCTAAACAACTTCCCAGAGGGGAGTTCTAATTTAGTTCTAACCTCCACCTTTCCTGAGACTACAACTAGGTAGAACTAGCTGTTAAACCAAAAGTTCATATACCAAATTTGATGTAGCATATGTCTAGGGAAAACCACATGTTAGAGAGGGAAGAAATAGAAATTTCAAATTCTAGAAATTCTGAGCAGTTGCGGCAAAATTACCAAAATGCCCCTATCCGTACATCATAAAATTCTGGCCTTGGACAAGGTGTTTCTTGAGTTCAGAAGGTATCATTGTCCTAAATTTCAGCAAATTCAGACGTGTATTGGTTTATGAAATTATATATATAAAAAAAAGGCTATTGTTTTGAGTTTGGTTTAAAAAGCCATAAAACCATAAAACGGAATGAAGGTTGAAAAAGAAGATAACAAGAAACGAGAGAAAGATAGAAGAGATAAGAGAGATGAGAAAAGAAGAAGAGAGAAAGTAGGAAGAGGGCTTACCTAGCTCATAGGAGAAGAGAGAAGGAAGAAGAGAGGTAGAGTTGGGAAGACCACGACTCAACCCAAGAGGAGAGAGAAACAGGGTTGTAAACACATAAAATTCAAATCCTCATACTCCAATCACCAATTTTATTGATTGCCGCTGGCCTATAAATAGACTTTACAAACCTTTAAACAAAAGAATCCAATTACTAATAAAACTCCCTAGAATCTAGGACTCTTTGACTAACAACTTTCTACAACAATTAACTTCTAAAATCCTAAGACTTCTAATTTAAAAAAAAAAAAAAGACTCTAAAATAATTATGAATTTAAAATAAATAAAAAAACTCCTAAAAACTTGACAAACTAGGGGCTGTCGACCATACCTATGGGTCCTACTTTTTTTACTGTTAAAAAACTCCTAAATAATTTTAAAAGGTGTTGTACAACCAGCACTTCTAAAACAATTAAAAGAAATTACAAATAACACTCTAAACTTTCCCTAATAGCAAATAAACCCTTGGCACTCATAGCTTTATTACAATCAACACTTGTGACAAACTTTCTAAAACAATTTAACTTCTAAAATCCTAAAACTTCTAATTAAGAAATACTCCAAAATAAGTAGGACATTTAAAAAAAAAAGAGACTCCTAAAAACTTGACACACTAGGGGCTGTCGACCACACCTATGGGCCCCACTTTTTATTGTTAAAAGACTCCTAAATAATTTTAAAAGGTGTTGTACAACCAGCAGTTCTAAAACAATTAAAAGAAATTACAAATAACACTTTAAATTTTACCTAATAGCAAATAAACCCTTGGCTCTCATAGCTTTTTTCAAATCAACACTTATGATATTAAATTTCTAACAAAATACCCTAAAAAACAATTAATTAAAAGTCTAACTATTGGACACAACGTAGAGGACCATCCATGATCCTCCAACTTCTTCTTCTTCACGTTATGCTCCCACATCAATTTTATTCAAGAAAAAGGAAGAATACAAGAAGCCACGGACCCCACAAAAAATAAAAGAGTGCACAAGCTCAAAAAATAAACCAAGCTAACCAGTACAAAAGCTAGTCTAGTCAGGGATCATACTACCCATACACCTAGCTTCCCAACATACCCCGGAATTAACTAGATCATCCACTGAAGTGTTTGCCTCCGGTGGAATCTCCACTCGAACAAGATGTGCATAATGGATGCAAGGAAGTGTGTCTCCTTCACGAAATGAACTAATCTCCAAGGGCAAAATCCATCAGATTTCATCCAACTAATTACTGAAGACGAGTCTCCTATGAGCTTGTGCATTCCTTTTGCTCTATTTAATTCATTATTTTACCATTTTCAAAAAAAAAAAATGTAATAGTTGCTAAAAGTAGGGTAGGGCAAAGTAGAAGTTTTTTATTGTTTTATTTATTCTGCACCCAAAAATTGGAAGAGGGATGCATATAAAAAAACCCAAAACGTTAGACAAAAGAGAGTTGAATTTCTTTATTTAAATTTTTTTTGTTTTGTCTTCAACAGCTTTTGTAGATTCAAGAAATATTGCTAGGGATTTTTTCTCTTTTAGTTCAACGGCGTTTGAACCAATCCTAATTTTTCTCATCTGGCTTTAAACATTCAAAAGAAACCACGAACATATTAATTTAATTTTATGGGGGAAACTTTCCTAGGAACAACGTCTTGTTGTAATACTATTACCTCAAATGTTAAAAATAAAAGAGAGAGAGAGAGAGAGAGAGAGAGAGAGAGAGAGAGAGAGCAGATTTACCTTTTATAACCGAACCTTGGCCAATTTTAAATGTGAAAGGCTTCTGCCCAGGATCTTTTGTGCTATAAAAAAAATCCGAAATGTAATTAATTCCTTCGTAAATAGGGGAAGAACAGAAAACAGAATACTTGCAAGATATGCAATAATCTAAAAATAGGAAAGAAGGAAAAGGAAGGACAATCCAAACCTCCAAAACTTTTGAGAGAGGTCACCATTTTTACCTACATAAAGAAAATAAATAAATAAAATACACAGCACAGAACAGGTAGAAATGGAACCCACTAACAAGAAAACAAGCTATTTAGAACACTCCGGCGAAATCCACACACATGTGATACGAACTCGTTTATGAATAATGAGGTATATCTCCAAAACCCTAATAAGAACAAAGAAGCAATTACCATTTATTGATTCCCCACCTACCTACCCATCTCAAAAACCCTCTCAAATCTTCTTCCCCCAGTCCCCAAACCCCATAACATGAATCTGATGTTACCGATTCTTACAAAACGGGAACCACATAAATGATAATCCACAGAAGCAAACACCCAAGATCTAAGTCTGGTCAACATACCTCTTCCAAAATAACTTTTTAAGATCTACTTTGGGGACTAAACAATTTCAATTAGGTAAAAAAAACGCAACAACAACAACAGCGAAAATTGAATCGACCAAAAAAAAAAAAAAATTAATCACAGCAAGAGAGATATGGGGACAACCGTATCCGGTGCAGTGGACGGTGACGCTCTGTCCCTTACTGGGTGTGGGGCCATTTCCGGCCGTCAACACGGTCTTCTCTACTCCCATTTCGCCGCTGCTGCTATGTTTCTTCGCTTTCCCCTCTAAATTATTTCTGGAGGCTATTGGCATCATTAAAAATCCAGGATCGGTTTATGAATGCCTCCCTTATCAAACGCTTACCACCACACCCTGTCAGGGTGGACATATCAGCGTTGAAAAGTGATTTCCACTTTTTTGGAGTTGAAAATTCACTTTTTAGTGCTGATGTGCCCTCGGTCTGACAAAGAACAGTGGTTAGCATTCGTTAATGTGAACGTTTTTTATCCATCCACCAAAAAATCCTCAAGAGTGGATTGTCTCCGCTCCTCTTATGCTCTGCTCCTCTCAGCCCTTAAGGAAAGGGCACGTCAGCGCCCACAAGTGAAATGCACCCGCCCCCTCTCCTCAAAGTGAAAATCACTTGTCGGTGTTGATGTGCCCTCCCCCTAGGTTCACAGAGGAGCATAGATAATAGAGAGTGGATTGTGGTGTTGATGTGCCCTCTCCCTAGGTTTACAGAGGAGCATAGATAAGAGAGCGGATACAATCCACTCTCAAAACACTAGAGCTGCAAGTTGGGTTCGGCCTAGTCCGGCTTAGGTCATCCCAACCCGAGCCCGACATTTAATAGGGTTGCCCAAACTCGGCCAGAACCCGATTCGGGCCCAAGGATCCTTGCCCAAACTCGGCCCAACCTTTAAAAGTCAGATTTCAGGCCGAGTTTGAACCCCAGTCGGGCCTTATCCACAAAAATATGTTTTTCGTTTTTTTTTTTTTTTTATCTAAGTCAAATTATAATTTTACTTCTACGGTACTTTAATGATTAAACTAAAATTGAGGTAT
>JAOXJP010164981.1:0-12799 GCA_025762735.1 Platanus orientalis
TAGAATAAATAGTTATTATTAATTAATCATGCTTTTATTTTATGTGAATGGCTTTGTTAGGACACATATTTCCAACACGTGGATGAATCTCGAGATGTTACCTGCCTGTGTATAGGCTTTAGAGAAGGTCAGGGTTCACTGGGGTGGGTCCCAGATCCCAACACTTGAATTTCTCCAATGCCTATATTCCTTGTCAACACCTATTTTTTAACAGGTTAAAAATTAGGCGTTGGGTTTGAACAGTTTATACTCCGAAGGGCATATCTCTTTCCAAAAAATTCTAAATTAAGCGTGGTGAGTCAATTTGGAAAGATGAGAGAGAGATCTTTTCAACCATATATAATAGGACTATACTTGTTTAATGCTTATTTTTTAAACTGATGCCTATTTATGCTGTCAACGCCTATTTTTTAATCTGTTAAAAAACAGGAGTTGGGTTTGGATAGTCTATACTCCGGAGGGCATATCTTTCTCTACAAAATTCTAAATTTAGCATGGTTGGTCAATTTGGAAAGCTGAGAGAGAGATATATTTAATCATATATAATAAGCCTATACTTTTCTAATGCTTGTTCATTCATACCCCTATTTTTTTGTTAATGCCTGTTTTTTAATAGATTAAAAAACAGGCATTGGGTATGGACAGTTTGTACTCTGAAGGATATATCTCTCTCCCCAAAATTCTAAATTGAGCATGGTTAGTCAATTTGAAAAGCTGAGAGAGAGATCTTTCTAACCATATATAAAAAGCCTATATTTTTCTAATACTTGTTTATCCATACATCTATTTTTCTAACGCCTATATTTTAATTCTCTTAAAAAATAGGCGTTAGGCTTGGGACCAAAATCCAACAACTTGATTTTGGCCATTTGGACCCCTTAGAGGTGTGAGAAAATTCTCAAATTTGGTATGCTATCAGAAAATTCATATATGAATAACATATAAAAAATTTGGCTTAAGATCATGCATAGAACATTTACAATAAAATCAGTAAATATTCTCCAAAATTAGGTCTCAAAAGACCCATTTTTTAGGGTATGTTTAGGGGGCCATCTCGAGGCCTTCCAAAGCTCTAAAAATCATGAAATTAAATATAGAGCATCGTATATATATCTATTCTAACAAAGTAAAATTTGGGCTCAAGAAGCCCTCTAAAAAATCATATGAAATTCAACATGGAAATGGGTAAAAAATGAAAGCAAGTAGAGGCTGTTGAGCCTCTACTGTGTACCCCGAATTAAAACAGTGCTCTAGCATGAATTGGATAGCATAACAGTAATCAAAATTCACATATGTTGAAGGGGGAGATGATCTAAACATGGGTTTAGGTTTACCTTGCCAAGGGTTGGGTTAAAATTGTACTTTTCTTCTTCTTCTTCCTCTTTCTCTCTTAGGTTTAGGGTTTTTTTGTTGTCAACCCTGTTCACCACGAATTTGGGGCTATTTATAGCCTCAAATCCATAGAATGGAGGGTTGGATAAAGGGATAAGGATTGCTAGATGGAGTTCTAGGATAATCCCTATCCTAAACTAAGTGGAGGGCTAGGATTGAATCTAAGTGAGGCATTAAGATTGATTTGGAGGGAGAGACATGGATGAGTGACATGGCCAATTAGGTGGCTTAATGAAGCTTGTGTTACTTCAATGGAGGGTGAGATAAGGGGTTTGCTATTGAGGGTGGATGGGGGTAGCAATGGAGGTGACATGGGAGATGCCCTTTGGCATTCTCCCATTAGGTTTAAATCTAAAGGGGAGGGTCAAAGATGCTTGATGGGAGGCTGTGGGGGATTCAATAGGGATTTAAAATTCATCTCCCTAATCCTAGGGTGGAGGATGAGAGAGGGAGTTGAAAGATTCTAATCCAAGGGCTTTAACAAATGGGCTAAAGATGGGGATGCATTAAATGCAAAATATCTCATCTTTAGCTCATTTGAAATAATATCTGATTTTTGATCTTTTTAAACCTCTCATTGTTGTCACTCTGCATGAGCTCAGAAGTCGGTCTAGTCAGTGTCAATTTTAGAAGTCACAGATACTCCGATCATCTTGGTTTAGTCAGAACCAAATTACAAAAAGGGTAAAGGGGTGAAATTAAGGTTTTTTTAGCTAAAAATGCTCTCAAATGTAGTTTAAAAGGGAAAAATGATAAAATTGATATGAGGGTGGCCTAGGGATAGATGCTCCTAGGTCCAAGTGATTCACAGCTTCTGACTATGTAAGATTATGGTACCCGAGCAGGAAATTAGGTTAAAAACTATTTTTCGAGTGGTTTGACAAAATTATACAGGAAACACTACTAGTTCTTTTGTAAAATGTCAATTTGGGTCGTATCCAGGAGATTTAAAGTTAGGGGAGTCTCGGAGCTATAGGAGCTGACAGATCAACTGTTGGATTCCCGGGCAGTTGCCGAGAGCTTTTCGAAGTAGAATCGCTTGAACAAATTGGGTTTCTATAGCTGCCTGAAGCCTGGTGAAATTGAATGACCAGATATTTCCTGAACCAAGGGTTTACGAAATGCTTTATTGAGGATAGGGGCGATACTAAGAAAATGGCTCTGACTTTGCTGCATTCTGAGCTCGACAGAACTTTTAAAGGCATCCCACGTGCCAAATACAGACAAAATGCACTTTTTCTAGGTTTGGGCAGAAATGACTGCTTGGGCCCTGGATTTTTTGCAAATTAGTGTGGGTCTGATAGTCTCAAGGCTCTAAATTTACAGTAGTATAGCCACTAACTATCTGAATTTTTGATGTCAGATGTGCTTCCAGGAGCCGATCGAGCACTTAAATTTTAGACCTGATTCGTTGTGTTTTTAGAGTATTTGAGGGAATCTTGGCAGATAAAATTTACGAAAGTCCTTGCTCCTTAGATAAATTTTTAAAAGCCTCATGATTCTGCAGAAATGGACACCAATTGATCTTGATTTGGAGGTTTGAAGAATATTCTGGCTCTATAAGAGCAAAAAAAGGGAAAACAGCCTTTTGACCTTTTAGGGAAGATTTGAGGTTTCATAAAGGTTTTAGACTTTAAAACTCTCTTCTCAGACTTGAAGATTTGAAGCTAAGGCCAAGGCCGAGATATGGTGACTGACCTTTCTAGATTTGGAGAACAGATGAGTTTCTAAGAGCTCTAACAATGGTCATTTCTTGGTCAAGGTTATCATAGATTGAGAGATTGACTATTGCCATTTTCGAGCAGTGTCAGACTTGTGATGAGTTTCATGGAGCAGGGGGGCTCAGGGATGCATAGGATTTGAAATTACACCATTTGGACCACAGCAGAGGCTCCAAGAGTCTTTTGAGGGTCCAAGGGTCATTCTCTGAGTAGAAAGGGTAAAATGGTAATTTTTTGCTTGCAGACCGAGAAAGGTGAAAATGAGAATTCTTTACTTATGATGCTTCATGACATGAAGGCTTACATTGGCAGTGAAATTCAATGATCTGGATGACAAATAGTGAGTATTGAACCTTTGAAGGTAGAAGGGTAAAATGGTAATTTTTTCATTTGTGATGCTTTGTTGGAGAAAGACTTGCAAGAGGTAGAAAAATTACTGATGACATGAATGGGGTTCTAAAATGTGGACCCTCAAAGTCTCATTGGTGCTTTTGAGTGAAATTAGGGTTTGTCCTGAAATAGTGCTTTTTGGGCTGTAATAAGGTGCTTTGACTGATTCATTTGTGACTGAAGCATCTAGAAAGACCTCTTTGGGAATGCCTAACCTGCTAGAGTCAATGTTTGCTCTTCCTAAGCCAAGGGTGCTTAGAGTCTTGATGCCTAAATGTTGTTATGCTATCCTTATGCTATCGCATGACCCGAGTCAAAATTTGGGTGCTGACAACCTTTAAACCAAATGTCAAAAAGAAGGGAGTTGCACTCAAAGCTAAAGAGTTGTCAAGCTCAAAAGAGAATTCCAATGACGAGATGGCCTTCATCACAATAGGATTTAGAAAATTTTAATAAGAAGAATGCGAAAAATCTTAGAAGAAAATTTTCCTCCAAAAATCCCGAGGATTCATTTAGGAGAAAAGAAATCTCCAAGGATGAAGTCATTTGCTATGAATGCAAAGGACGTGGTAACTTTGCTTCTGAGTATGCCAACAAGAAATCAAAATCTAAGAGCAAACATAAGAAGACAATGACTATCACATGGGACGACAACTCTAATGATTAAGATGAAGAATCATCTAGCTCTGATGAGGATTCATCAAAAGGAGTAGTTGCATTTGTTGCTTTTACTCAAAATGACTCTGGCAACGAAAGTGAAAGTGAATGTGAAGATGAGGAGAGTGAACTTCAAGGGGCATTTAACAAACTCTTTGAAAAAAAGCTCCATTTTGGAGAAACTAATAGCTCAGCTTAGAAGTGAAAAGAAAGAACTCTTAAATCAATTGAGCAACACTAGTAGTAAATCTAGTGAAGATGTGGAATTACTTGAAACCAACTATAGACTCCTAGATGAGAACTACAAACTCAAGGAAACTATCAAACAATTGGAATCTAAAGACTCTTCACTAGAACTTGAAAAACAAAGCAAGGAGTCTAGATTTCTCGATTTAGAAGAAAAGGTCAAAACTCTATAATTAAATGTAAAAGAAGTTTGTGAGTACATAAGTGACCTTGAAAACCAAGTTGATTCTCTAAATGAAATAAATAAAGAACTAGATATGTCTAGCACCAAATTGACTCAAGAAAATGTAGATCATCTCAATCTAATAGAGAAATTAGAAAATGATAAGAGAAAGTCAATTTCTATGCTTACCCTAGGAAATTCTAGACTTGAAAAAATGCTTACAATGGGTAAGAATAGTGGTGATAGAAAAGGACTTGGGTTTAACTGTGTCTAATCATAAGAAGGACCAACCCACTATCTTTGTATAGGGAAAATAAAAAGTACAAAATCCTCCTCCCAAGCAAAACTAAATGAGGTAAGGCAATTCCAAAAGAATACTCTTACTCATAAAGGCCAAACTATTTCCCAACTTCCTAAGAACTTAGGAAATAGGCAAAAAGGTCATGTGCCTTACCAAAAGACAAAAGCTCTTGATCATAGGGAAAACACTTCCTAAAAAGGAAAAGTCATAGACACATCTCAACCGTCAACATCTTGGACTAAGGTGTTATATGGTAGAAGACCTCAATTTGACAAGGGTAATACCCATGACAAAAAGAAAGAGACTTCTTAGAGAAACAACTTCCATGCATCTACATCTAGAGCTCCACAAATCATGTGTTACTACTATGGGCAAAATGGATACATGAAAATAGATTGTAGAAAGAGGATGAATGATTTAAAAGTTAAGTTGATCTAGGAAAATCAAAGGAAGTTGAACAAAAAGAATCTCAGAAAAAGGGTCTACTTCTAAAGAATAGAACATGAAAATCTTGAGAAGAAAAATAGGATGAATCAAACTAGATAAGTTGAACTAAAACAAATATAGGTCAAGAAAGATAAACTCAAATGTATTGTAGTCCATAATGCTCTCAAAGTAGCAAACACCTCACAATAGTATCTTGATATTGGGTGCTCAAGACATATGACCAATGACAAATCACTCTTCTCACACTATGTTCTAGGTAAGGAAGGTAGTATAGCTTTTGGTGATGGAAACACTGCCAAGATTATGGGCAGAGGTGTAGTAGAAATACCCATAGTTCCAACACTAAAAGATGTTATCTTTGTTGATGGCCTCAAGCACAACCTTCCAAGCATAAGTCAAATATGTGACTTGGGTTATGATGTAGGATTCACCAAAGAAGGGTGTCACATCAAGAACAAAGAGAAAGTTGTAGCCAAAGGCATTCGTAATGGTGACAATTGCTATATCTTTGGAAGTAGCACTTCAAACACATGTCTTATCACTAGACAAGATGAGACAAGTCTTTGGCATCAAAGACTTCAACATATAAATTTTAGGGATTTATCTAAGCTAAGTAGAAAAGACTTAGTTCTTAGGATACCCAAACTAAGAAAACAAGAAAATCCCATATGTAGTGGCTGTCAACTAGGAAAACAGACTAGAGCATCTCATAAAAAGTTAATAGACATAAGAACCACTAGACCATTAGAGTTAATCCATATGGATCTAGCCAAACCAACAAGAACCAAGAGCCTTGATGGCAAAAGATACTTCATGGTTATGGTGGATGATTTCTCTAAATACACATGGGTATTTTTCCTAAGAGAGAAATTTGAAGCATTTGATGAGTTCAAAAACCTGTGTATCAAACTACAAATTGATAAAGAACTCACAATTCAGAGAATTCAGAGTGATCATGGAGGTGAATTTGAAAATAACAAATTCACTAACTTCTACAATGAATGTGGAATCAAACACAAATTTTCTGCACCCAAACCTCCCCAACAAAATGAGGTAGCTAAAAGGAAAAAATGGGACTTGACAAGATATGGCAAATGTCCCGCTATCTAGTCAAGACTTTCCCAAAAGGTTTTGGGCCGAAACTATAAACATTGTTTGCTACACAAGCAATAGGGTGTTCATAAGGCCAAGCACTTCAAAAACTCCATATGAGTTATGGAATGGAAACAAGCCAAACCTGAAGTACTTCAGAATTTTTGGTAGCACTTGTTATATCTTGAGAGATAAAGAAAAATTAGGCAAGTTTGATCCAAAAAGTGATGAAGGGATATTCATTGGATATTCTCATAAAAGCAAGGCCTTTATGGACTTTAACAAAAGAACCTCTACCATGGAAGAATCTATCAATGTCATCATTGATGATCAACTAAGGACTCAAGCCAATAAGGATGAGGAAAAGGAAGAAAACTCTCAAAATGAACTCAAATCACCTGAGAATGAGGCCTTTCAGGACTCCGAAAATGAGTCAGAAGAGATAGGTAATGATGAAGTGAAACACCCTAAGGAAAGAAGATTAATTAAGGGACACTCATCAAAGGATATAATTTGAGATCCAAACAAAGGTGTCAAAACTAGGAAACAACTTTAAAATCTTATTAGTCATTTGTGATTTACATCAACAATTGAGCCTAGGAAAGTAAGAGAAGCTCTAAATGATCCAGATTGGAAGCTATGCAAGAAGAGCTTAATCATTCAAAAGAAATGATGTATGGTACCTTGTTGAAAAACTAAAAGATAAGAACATAATGGCACTAAATGGATTTTCAAAAACAAGATGGATGAGCATGGAATTGTTATTAGAAATAAGGCTTGTCTTGTTGTTAAAGGTTATGCTCAAATTAAAGGAGTTGACTTCGAAGAGACCTTTGTACTACTAGCAAGACTAAAATTAATCTGAATCTTGTTGTCCATTACATGTCATTTAAAATTTAAGTTATATCAAATGGATGTCAAAGGTGAATTTCTCAAAAGAATACTTCAAGAAGAAGTATATGTTAAACAACCTGAAGGATTTAATGATCCACACCTACCAAATAATGTTTACAGGTTGAAGAAAGCACTATATAGGTTAAAACAAGCTTCAAGAGCCTGGTATGACAGACTTACCAAGTTCTTGATAGACCATAAGTTTGTCATGGGGAGTGTAGATAAAACACTCTTCATCAAAGAAAAGGATGGTCACATACTCGTTGCCCAAATATATGTCGATGACATCATTTTTGGGTCAACATGTAAAGAATTGGCACACAGATTTGCACACACAATGAAATCCTAATTCGAAATGAGTTTGGAGGGAGAACTATGATTCTTCCTTAGACTATAGATCAAGCAAACAATGGATGTGAAATTTTTAAACCAATCCAAATTTATAAGGGATCTAGTATCCAAGTTTAGACTTTCAGAGTCTAAACCCTTAGACACTCCTATTAGTATAAGTGAGAAAATTACTAAAGACATTGATGGAGTCAACGTTGATTCCACCGAATATAGGAGTATAATAGGAGTCTATTATATCTAATAGCTAGCAGACCCAACATTTTCTTTGATGTAGGTGCATGTGCAAGGTATCGAGCAACACCTAATGAATCACATCTGAAGGCATCTAAAAGGATCATTAGATATGTCCATGGGACAATCAATTTTGGCTTTTGGTATCCATTTGATACAAACCCAAGCATAGCTGGATTCTCATATGCTAATTAGGCAAGAAATGTAGACGATCATTAAAGCACCAGTAGTGGATGTTTTTACATAGGTAAATTACCTGGTCTCTTGGCACAGTCATAAACAGAATTACATCTCATTGTCAACAGCCAAGGTAGAGTATATTGCTGCTAGAAGTGGATGCACACAATTACTTTAGATGAAACAGATGCTTGCAAACTACGAGTTATCTCAAGAAACAATAAACTTGTTCATCAATAACTCAAGTGCAATTCAAATCTCCAAAAACCCAGTGCAACACTCTAGGACTAAACATATAGATATTAGACATCACTTCATTCATGAATTGGTGGAAGAGAAAACAACCTTTCTAGAGTATGTGTCAATCGAGGACCAATTGGCTGACATCCTCACAAAAGCACTGAACTCGAAAGGTTTGAATACCTTTGAGGCACAATGGGAATGTGCTCAATTTGAATATAGGCACAAAATTACCCTAACAACAAATTAAAAATATTAATTAAAGGTAATATGGAAAAAACCAAGGAAAAGTAAAGAAATCTAGCATTTTCTTAAAAAATTCCATTTTGAATTGATCCAGGATCAATCTAAACTGGTAGTAATCACGGAATACGAACCATTTTTTGGTATTTAAAGGGGGGGAACCCTTAGATCGATCCTAGATCGAACAAAACTCATATCCAAGGTATTTTTTCTCTCCCCTTCTCTCTCCTTTGCAAACTCTCTCAACTCCTTCACTCCACACCATGTCAAAGCAAGATCTAAGGAAGGCACCCATGTGTGAGAAAGAGCAAACCAAGCACCTAAGGATGACATCAATCAACTATGGAGCATTCCATAACTCTGTTGCGCTCCATAACTACAACAACATCTTCTCCAAGAATAAGGTTTTCATTGAGAGATTTGTGAAGCAAACAACCCTCCGTGACTTCACAATCGGCACGGTGATTCTAAACGACGTGTGGATTCAAATCATTGTCATCAAGGGCACCGTGCAACAAGAAGCGGTAAGGATTTTCTACTCCAACATCCACAACATAAACTTCACTAACCTATCTTTTGAGATAGAAGTATATGGGGTCCGGATTTTAATCAACCCAGACCAAGTGGCGATGATTTTGGGGATTGCTCGCCCCACCACCGACATCGTTGCCTTTCCAAACCAAGGGATTGACAAAGCTCATATTTCTATGTTTTTCAAGAGAGAGGGCAGTTCCTAATTTGGGAAATTTCCAACTACTAAGTGTTGCATGGTGGTGAGGGTACTCGACAATATTCTTGTGCACAACCTGTTGCAGACGATGCACAAGATCACCATGACAGATGATAGGGTGCACCTAGTTGCCAGCCTAATAGAGGGAAAATCCATCGACATCCCGGCCATCATGTGCCAGGTTATGCTGCAGTCATCCATCGATAGTGGGATGAAGCAGGGTCTGCCTTTTGGGGTGCTAGTCATCCAAATCTTACAACAATGTGGCATCTCCTTTCCCAAGGATGCCGTAGTCCTTCCTCAAAGACTCCCCATCGATGATGGAAGGGCAAAGGTGGACAATGCCAAAGGCAGCTCAGGTAGCTGGAGAGACAGCACAGCCTATCCCAACACTTGCACCAGTTCTAGTAGATCTCCACCAGCACTGAAGATTCCCCCACTTGCACCAAAGACAGCTCCCTCACCTCCTCTAACTCAGCCTCCCATTTCTGGAGTATCCCTAGTTCTCTCTGCAGTCATCTAGGATATTCACCACGACCTCGGCTAGATCTTTCAGTGCTTTAAGTGCTTAGGCCGAAAGGTTGATAACATGGATAGGAGGCTTGTCCACATCGAGGGCATCATTGATCCCTCACAAGCTCTTGAGCCTCACATCATTATAGAGATCCTCAGTGATGATGAGGATGAGGTTAAGAGTGATAAGGACGAGGATCAGGATGCCTAGAGCACCTCCCTATATATATTTTTTGCCTTGTAATCATCACAGTATTAATGAAGAAATTATTTTTGGTTATCTCTATCTTTGGTTTCCATGACAAAAAGGGGGAGAAAATATTAAAAGAGACAATGAATGTAGGGGGAGAAAACTAAAACAAAGGATCAAAGCAAATTGAGAATGAGATCCATAACCCAAAGAACTTTCTAGTGTTAGGCATAAATTTCCAAAATGTTGAAGTTAGGGGGAGAAACTCAACATAGAAGTTGGCAATTCAATATACTAAAGAGCCTAAACACATAAAAACTGTGATCAATACACATAAGCATCTCATCTCTACTCATTTAGCATATACATCTTTTCATGACTATTATATCCATATGCTTGCTTGCATACCCATTATATTATTTCCTTTAAATGGGCTAATATTGGCTTAAAAGAGGTATTTTGTTTGTCAAATGAGTTTTAGGACCTAAGTGCAATGCTAGAGAAGAAATAAAATGCAAAAGACCAAGCTGAAATCAAGGGGGAGAACTAAAGAAAACTTCACCCAAGGCTACACACCTACAGTTGGTCTATAGAGTCTCAGTATTTCTAGTTTTATAATTCATTCTTGTATTTTAAGTTTTGTCATGGAATTCCCAAAGGGGGAGATTGTTGATCTAATAAGTTGTAAATTTCATGAACTGTAAAATAAAAAGCTGTATAAACTAAGACATGAGTTGAGTTATGTTAAAGTCTAATAGGTTTAAGGTCTCAAGCCGCATGAAGAACAATCTCAAGATCTAAAAGACCTTATGGAAAGCTAGCAGAAAACACACATGGCATCCTGAAGCATTCACAGACCATTCCAAGTTCAAGAAGGTAAAACAGGTAATGTATGTGAATTGAAGGTCTAAGGAAGGGGTTCGAGGACCTATGAACCTTCTCGGGCCATGGAGGAATGATCCCACAAACATTAGAGCCCTCCAAGAATAAATTTGGGGCTTTATAGTATAGTAGAATCAATCCATGATCGATCTAAACCTACTAGTTCGATCCAAATAATTTGGATCGATCCAAGATCGAACCAAAGACTCTCAGGTGCATTTTTCTGAGAAATCAGTACTTTGGATCAATCCATGATCGATCCAAAGTGATAAAACTTGCTAGAAACGAGTCTAATGGCTATAAAATCTTACAAATATGGAAAATAATGAATGGGGATCTAAAAGAACTGTTATAGATGATTCCAATCCGATGGACAACAAAGTAGAACACTTACAAATTAAGGTGAGAGCCAGAAAGCAAAGTAGAACGTTTTTTTTATTTTTAAAGAAATATGCTGCTCCAATCTTCTCTAAGCTCTGAGAAGAGATTTCGGTCTTCTTTGAAAGTGCTCATAACTCACTAGATTAAGAAAAGAGAGAGATTTAATCAAAGTAGTCTCATTGTTTGTGCTAAGGTATATCATTAAGAGGCTATGTCAAGAGTTATTCCATTGAAAACTCAAACAGGATTCAAAAGTTACATCTTGCTCAAAAAGAGCGATCACACATTGTGTATATAAGCATCATCAACCTTCAAAGAGGTATGTTATGCTAGATTAAATTTAATATTCATTTGTGATTACTCTTGTGGGAGACACCGAGAGTTTGGCACTACTGCCGAAGACACTAGTAGTGTAGACCTAGGCAGCTCATTAAAGGTGTAGACCTTTCCTGATAGAGACATTGGGAATAGACCCAACACTATCGTCGGAGACACCGATAGTGTAGGCTTGGCACTTCCACCGAAGACATCGGAAGTGTAGACCACACTCGCCGGAGACACCGAGTGTAGTAGATAGGCCTTATTTAATTTTAGCCTTAATTGTAATCTATCAATCTTAATAAAATTATATAGCTCAGTTGTGAGCTTTTGAAAGTGGACATAAGCCTTGTGCATAACCACTATAAATTTATTATGTTGTGTGTGCTTAGTGATTGTCTTTAATAGTTGCATTCATTGTATTAAATTCCTCATTTGCGTATTCATTGCAATTATGCACGCTACAGTTAAAACAATAAGAAATTAATCAAATAAGTATAGGGAACCTATCAGCCCTATTCCCGTTATGTTATAGAAAACACTATAGTGTATGACGAAACCTCATGGTCAATGATTGGTTCATAGAGAAGTAATTTATTAATCAAAAGCCTTATATTGCAAT
Organism: Platanus orientalis; assembly: GCA_025762735.1. Taxonomy (NCBI): domain Eukaryota; kingdom Viridiplantae; phylum Streptophyta; class Magnoliopsida; order Proteales; family Platanaceae; genus Platanus; species Platanus orientalis. The sequence continues at coordinate 12,182 of JAOXJP010164981.1, forward strand.
TAATTCAGATTAAATAAATTACAAAAAAAGAGATTAAAAATTGAATTATCCTATTCACCCCCCTTTGGGAATAATACTATACTTTCAATTGGTATTAGAGCAAGGCTACTCACGAACGGTCTAACCACCGGAGTGGAAAGACCAAAAATTCTTAGAGTAGAAAACACTAGATGGCCAACTTAGAAGAAGCTTACTCAACCGAAAAACCCCCATTCTTTAATGGGAGTAACTATTCCTATTGGAAAATAAGGATGAGTACATTTCTCCAAGCTATGGATTTATCTGTATGAATGACTATCCAACAAGGTTGGAGCAAACCAACAATACTAGAAGCACAATGGGATGAAATAGTTAAGAATTCCCACATTACAAACTATAAGACATTGAATGCTATCTTCTGTGCAGTTAGTCAGAATGAGTTCAAGCGCATATGCTCACTCAGTTCGACTAAGGAAGCATGAGACTTACTAGAAGTAACCCATGAAGGTACAAGTGCAGTAAAGAAGTCTAAACTTCAAATGCTCAGCACTAAATTTGAAGAACTTAGAATGGAAGGAGATGAACAATTCATCGACTTCTACACTAAGCTTCAAGACTTAGTGAAGGCCAGAGCAGGAC
>JAOXJP010164992.1:0-12799 GCA_025762735.1 Platanus orientalis
GACCAAGAAATCGATTGAAAATGAGGAACTTGCATCATCTGGTCTTTGTGCACTATAATATGAGGCTAAAGGTTCGGGATATGCATTTGAAAAAATGTCAATGGAGACCATTACAATCCAATTGATCTTAGCCACATATTTGAGGATGATGATACATTGGATTCTTGGATTCGTGAGACAGAGTTACTAGTTCTTGATGCAAGTGACAATATGGATTGGCTAGAAGAAAGATTGTAGGGCAAAGAAAGGGGGACCGAGGGTTATAGAGATAATGATATTGATGACATCTATAGAGAGATGCATTCCTTATTCTACGCTTCACCCTCACGTACGGGCGATGATAGTACACAACCATCGAGTGATACTAGTAGTGGTGAGGCTACTATTGATGATGATGATGGTGGTGGTGGTGGTGGTGGTGGTGGCATTAGCGATGGTATTGCAAGAGGTTATGGACCTTCTGGTGGTGGTGGTGTTGGACCTTCTAGTGGTGTTGGGGTTTATGTTGAGGGTGCAAGTACGCCATGTGATTTTATGGAGTACGATGATCGATATTTTGCCACCTAGGATACACACCATGGCTCCCATCCCGGTCCCACACCACGATCTAAGAAGGGTAAAAGTAAAGAGCCAGAGACTCAGCATCAGCTTGGGTACACGGATTGGAGTTTCTTTAATCCATTTATATATGAGGGATTCGGATAATCAGAGGGTTCTTCCGCCGGTGTATAGTTAGTTGACTCATATCTGGCGCCTTAACCTCAATTTTATGTACCTTTTTAGCATCCGCCACCGCCACCGCCACCTCTAGTATTTGCATATTCTGATCATTTATGGGACTCGGACTCAACTCAAAATGCACCGATTTAAGTTTCTACATCCGCATCGATTACACATCCCACTAAATCATGTGATTCTGGGTCATATTCATATCCACCGATTCAAGTTCCTGCACGTCATCCTACTTGGTCACATGATGACTACAAGTCATATTCATATCCACCACAGAACCTCCACCACCAAATCCGATATATGTACAGCCCACTGGCTCCACTCACTCTCAAACATCTGAAAAAACGCACTCAAGAAAAAACAATTGGAGATTTTGTGAATTTCTTTTTTCCTCAACAATGGTGACATCTCCATTTGCACTCTCATTCAAGGTTTTTTCAGACTATAGGTATGAGGTATCATCTATGGAGTTTTTTTATGGAGTTATGGAATATGGACTTATGGAGTAGGGACTATGGAGTATGGAGTATAGACTATGTAGTATGTATGGATTATGGAATTTATGCCTCTATAGACTATGAAGTATGATTTATGTTAGATTGTTATTTGTTAGTACTTACTAGAAGTTTAGAATTTAAATCAAAACTAATATTGGTGTGCATTGTTGTTATTTGGTAGCATTTAGTAAGTTAGCATGTTATGTTATAGTTATTTATTAGCTATTTGTTTCATAATTCGTACGCATTTTTGGGTACATTAAATATTCAAAGAACATGCCAAAAAGACCAACTTTTTCTCTCTTTTCTTCTAATAGTTTTATCATGTTTTTTAGGATTTTTTTTCCTTTTTGAAATAGATTGACCGATTCTGAGTTGGATCGGTCAATCCGACTCAAAATCGGATCCCGATTCCACATTTTTGAACCATGAGTGAAACAGCCTGTAAGAGACGGGAGCACACTCGAGGTGGGTCAACCTGTGAGGGGCAGGACGCATGAGAGGTATGGCCACGAAGGAGGATTCGACCGAGGGTCTGGCATAGCCTAGGCTATAAGATAAAGGGATTGATTCGCCTCCATTTATAAGTTCGAGCTTTTAGAGCAAGTAGTTAGTCGTCCTGCATCACTAACCCTCCACTTATTTCCTAAGACTAAATTTGTTAAACATAAAGGAAAGGGAGGAGTTATCGACTAGCCCTATGGACTCCACCTTTGACTTAAAAAAATACGCTAAATTCATAAATTACTCTTAGCCCTTAGGACCTTATTACATGAGCATACCTCTAAACTAAAAAACCCTAATACTTGAGGCACAAAAGGCCTTATTACACATAAATTATTGTACACCCCCCCCCTCCAACGGCTACATTGCTTAGGCTCTCGGTTTTTTCCTTAGGCCTCCACAATGGATACCTATTGTCCAACCAAGTGATGGATGTTGAATCAAAATGTTCCGAAATCCTTTTAGATAGATGTAGTTCAAACTGCAAACCTTTCTTATGAATTGTTTGCCTACACGGATTTTGGGTTACAAGTCCCCTTTTGAGGTTGCCCATCCTACTATCCCATTGTTTCACATTCCCCCTAAGGTTTTTGGTGCATATGTTTTGTACATGTTGATAAGTCATCTTGGACCAAGCTTGACCTTAAGGCTTTAAAATGTATTTCTTGGATTACTCTCCTACTCAAAATTATACAAGTGTTATCATCCTACTAGTCACAAGAAATATGTATCAATGGACATTACCTTTCGTGAGACTATCCCATTTTTCTCCTTAAGGGAAGTGTATCGGTGATGCTGGTAATGTAGAGACTTCCACTCCTTTACAGGTAGTTGTACCCTCTTCTTTTGATCAAGGTACTCCAACAAGAGATGATGATAATAAGGGGGAGCTACGAGAACAAAGAGAGCAACAACTCCAAGTTTATAAACAAAGATTAAAAGAAGCAGTGACTGAAGATCCTTATGTCCCTCATCCTGATATCTCCTCGGCTCTAGGTAATTCCTCTAGCTCTTCTCCCACCATGGCAGACAACATTGATCTTCCTATTGCCTTGAGGAAGGGTGCTCGTTCTTGTGTCAGATTGCCTTGTCTCCTTCTACTCATTCTTTCTCTACTACAATCTCTTTTATTTCAATCCCTAATAATGTGTTAGAAGCTTTATCCAAGCCTAAGTGGAAGGAGGCCATGGAAGAGAAGATGCAAGAATTAGAGAAGAACATAACTTGGGACATTGTAGATCTTCCTAGACACAAAGAACCTATTGGATGTAAGTGGGTTTACACAATTATGCTAAATCTAGATGGCAATGTAGACAGGTATAAAGCCAAATTAGCTACTAAAGGGTATACTTAGACGTATGGTGTTAACTACCAGGAGACCTTTGCTCCATTTACGAAGATGAATTCCATTCATGTGCTTTTGTCTTTAAATACCAATCAAAACTGGCCATTATATTCAATATAAATAATGCCTTTCTTCACGGGGATCTTGATGAAGTATATATGATGCTACCACCTAGCTTTTAGGTTGTATCAGGAAGGCGAAAAGTTTGTAGAATAAGGCTGGTTTGAAGCAATCACTTAGAGCCTAGTTTGAGCAGTTTTGTGCAGCTATGGTGGCTAATGGCTACAACCAATGTTAGGTTGATCACACTTTATTTGTGAAATGATACGGCATAAAGGTGACAGCATTGATAATATATGTTGATGATATTGTCATCACAGAAGATGATGAAGTTGAAATGGCAACACTAAAGCGTCAGCTAGCTATAGCATTTGAGATCAAAAATCTATGGCAACTAAAATATTTTCTTGGGATTGAAGTTGCCCGTTCTAAAAACGGCATCTTCATGTCCCAAAGAAAGCATACACTTGATCTCCTTAGTGAAACGAGCATGTTAGGGTGTAAACCGTTAAATACTTCTATGGATCCGAATCAAAGTTCAAAGAGGATGATGCCAATCGCCTTAGTGATGCTGGTAGATATAGAAGATTGGTAGGGAGATTAATTTATATCTCCATGACACAACTAGACATTGCAATTGGTGTTGCAAGTCAATTTACACATGTCCTTACCACTATTCATATGGAAGTTGTGTACAGGATACTTCAGTATCTCAAGGGTAATCTAGGAAAAGGGTTGTTGTTCACTAAGAGAATGGGACTACGACTTGAGGTCTATACAGATTTAAGGCCTATACTAATGTCGATTAGGCAGGTTGAGTTTCTGATGAGAGATCCACTTATAGATATTGTTCCTTTGTTGAAGGTAACTTAGTCACATGGTGTAGCAAAAAGCAAAGTGTGTATCTCATTCTAATGCTAAGGTTAAGTATCGCTTTATGGCCCATGGCATATGAGAACTTCTATGCCTGAATATGTTGTTATCAGAATGCGGCTTTCCAGTTTGTGATCCCATGCGTTTGTATTGTGATAATAAAGTTGTTATCATCATCGCTTATAATCTCGTACAACAAAGCTGGACCAAGCATAGTGAGGTACACCGCCATTTTACAAAAGAAAAGCTGATGTCTGGACAGATTTGCATCCCATTTGTCAAGAGTGAGGACCAGTTAGCCGACTTGTTAACTAAGGGTTTGAATAGTTCAGTGTTTCAGTTCTTAGTTAACAAGCTGGGTATGTGCTCTATACACACTAGCTTGATGGGGAGTGTAGAAATATATGTAGAGTTGGGGTATATTGGGGAATATAATATTTCTACACATACCGTATACCGATTGCTACATGGTATATCATACTCAATAATATAAATATAATAATATGCAAAGAGTGTAGTAACTGTCAAACACATGATTTCACATCTTGGTCTCTTTGTTTCTCATTGCTTCCGCCCTCTTCTCTCTTATTATCTTCTCTATTTCTTCTTATCTCATTGTTGCAGGTCGGATCTAAGATTCAACTCACCTGGCATGTCACGAGCTTTAGTTGGTTTTGTAATGTGTGCTTGCTGTTTTGTCTAGTCAAATATCTCATTACAAAAATAATTATAAAATCTTCAATATTTTCTATCTGGCCTCTGCACTTCAAACTCTTACAGTCTGTGAATCAGAAGCTCAAACATAGTATCAAATATAAGCCACATCATTTTTTCAAAACTAAGGTTGTGCTCATCTTTCCACTCAAAATCTAGAATCACATCCATCACATCATCAAGCTCAAACTTCACTTTGTCCTCGTCGTAAGTCTACAACATCTCTTGATAATCATCAAAACTCATTGGATGGTCATCACTTGATTCCTAATGAAGACAAATATGCGTCATGGAAATTCCAATGATTCACAGGAACTAAGCTTAAATGGAACCAACTAACAACCTAACTCTAATACCCAAATTGATGTAGGATAGGCCCAACTTTCACTACAAGTACCAATTGATGTAGTGGAAGCTTAAACAAAATTGAAAGAACCAAGAACTTATCTTTGAATACCCCAAATAAACTTCAAACTTAAAAGATTAGAACAGCAACAAGGGATCAAAATAGAAGAAATTATAATGGATTAGAATTGAATAGAAGGGAGAAATTAGGCTGAAAAGAGTTGTTTTAGGGTTTCTAGAATCGTTGGGCAGAACCCACAAAATTACCAAAATACCCCTTCTCATGCATCAGAAATTTTTAAAATTTACAAGTATTTAAGTAGGTCTAAGAGTGATCTACATACCAAATTTGAGGTCATTCTAACAAGTATAATTATATAAAACATTAAATTTACCAGTCAGCAGTGCCCTTGAAGAGAACGAACATATAACAATAAGTTGGGTTTGATTAGAAACTAGAGTAGGATAGAGGGGAATCAAATGGAGTTTTGGGGGATTAAAAGGGACACAGAGAGGATAAAAACCCTAAAAGAAAACTAAGAAAATGCGAAGATGTAGGGGGAGCAATTTTCATTGTTCATATACCCATAAAATTCTATCGGAAAATAAAAATAGACCCAAAACACTAATAATTAACCCAGAATTTTATCATGGAGGTATATAGATGAACTTTGAGTTAAATAGAGATTACAACAAGGGTAAAACCAGTTAAAGTTAAGATACAATTACCTCTTGTCTGGTGCGATAGGGTCTCAAATATGCTCCTAGAAACTGAACCTTAAGCTTATGATTTCAGCAATTTGGTTCTTCAATAATGGAGATATGGCAGCAAGGAGAATATAGAGGAATTAGAAGAAGATTGAAGAAGAAAGGGAAGAAGCTAAAAGATAGAAGAAGAGGGAGAACTAAGGTAAACCCTAGGGGAGCCAACAGCTGCACCAAAGAGAAAAGAATGAGATAGGATAGAGGAGCCCATGTTTACAATCCCAAAGAAGAGGGCAGGGATAGGGATACGACACCCTAAGAAAGAGGGTCACACCCAATAGAGCCAAGCTCAATTCAAAAACTTAATTCATATTCACTCTCTTGATTTAGTGGTGGGGTGCCTCTTAAATAGGCTTAAAAGACCTAAAATTGCCCGCCCACCTAAGCCACTCTAAATAACTCATATGTAGCACACATCTTGTATTTGGTCCTCTTGTGAGGTGGTACATACATCAACCTCTTAATTATGTCTGCATCATCCAAATCAAGATTAGTGGCGAAGCAGTATACACAGACATATAGCATTGATTGTCAGAAGACCTTTACCCCAGTAGCCAAGATGAACTCTATATGAGTTCTTATCTCTCTTGCTACTAATCAAGAATGGTCCTTAAGGCAGTTTAATGTAAAGAATGCATTCTTACATGGGGACCCTGAAGAAGAGGTATATATGAAACCCCTCTTGGGATTATGCATTCAGCAGAGAAAGGAAAAGTATGTAGATCAAAAAAAAGTTGTGCATGGCCTTAAATAATCCCGAATGGCGTGGTTTGAGAACTTCATAAATGTTATGGTGAGAAGCAACTATACATAGTGCCAGGCAAATCACACATTGTGAAGCATCAAAGCAACACAATGATTGCATTGAGTGTCTATGTAGATAGGGGTAACAACAAACAATGAGGCTGAAATGAGATTACTCAAGGACAATTGGCCAAAGAGTTTGAGATGAAGGATTTGAGGCAACTGAAGTACTTACTTTGAAATGAGATAACTAGTTCCAAGGAAATGATCTTTAATCTATAGCAGGAGCATGTTTTTAATCTTCTGCAAGAGACTAGCTTAACAGGATGTAAGCCATGTGAGACCCCGATTGATTCTAACCGTAGATTGAAAGGAGATAAGAGTGACATTCTTCCTAATGCAAGGAAATATCAAAGATTGGTGGACTGTCTCATATACTTATCACTCAACAGACCAACATTGCCTATGTTCTTAGTGTTGTCAGCAAATTCATGCCTGCTCCCAGTGGATCTCATGTAAAGGTTGTGTACAAAATCCTCAAATACCAAAAGGGCTGCCCAAGAAAAGGCCTCTTGTATGCAAGAAGAGGCCTTCTCCATGTAGAGGCATACACAAATGTTGATTGGACTAATTCTACTGTAAATCGACAATCTACTTCCGATTATTGCAATTTTGTGGGAGCCAATCAAGATTCCTCTATGCCAAGAACAGCCATAGAGAACATAAAAAGCGTAAAGGAGTACTATCACCTGTTTTCCTTGAGCCCATCAATAAAAACTAGAAAGGTGTTCATTTGGTTGAATGAGCTGTAACGCTAGAGTGAGTAATAAGAAAATATGCCAAAGAGGTCACATGTAACGCACATGTCAGGTGTAACAAACATTTTAGTCATATGTTCCACAAGCCCAAGGAGGCTTATAAATACTCTTCTCCTAATAAGGGAAGGGGAACTAGATTTAAACTTAATAAATTTTCAACCCATTCACGGAGCTCTCTCTCTCTCTCTCTCTCTCTCTCTCTCTCTCTCTCTCTCCAATAGTAAGCCAAAGAGACACATGAGTTCATGTTATATTAGTTTTAGTAGTTGTTTAATTAGAACTCGTTAATATATTTTCAAAAAATTTGGTCGTTACTTGTTTAGATTTTATTTAGTTTTCTAAATTGGTTTAGAATCGTACTTTTTTTATGAGAGTCATACTTGTAGTAGGATAAATTATACAAAATTGAAAAATCCTACTTTCTTTATTCGTCATAAAAAAAAAAATCTACTTTCATCAATTTTCTTTATGCCTTCTCTTCAGGGTCATTATTAACCAGTTTGACTTTATGTTGGCATCATTTGAAATTTTATTTAGTGACCTTTCCATATAGTTCAAGATTTTGTGAATCTGATGTGATTTGACAAAGTAATGGTAAAAAAAAGATACTGACGATGTATCACTTTGTGATAGGAATTATCCATTTGATTTTCATTTTAATTAGGAGTTTATAATTTCAGCTATAGATATTGTTGATATTGAGTGGTGTACAAAAGAAAAGGGAAAAAAAGTCTATACAATTTATGGCATTTTGATTTCATGGAGAATTTAAATCCTCTCTCTCTTGAAAGTGTTGATTCCTAAAGCTCCACTCATGTTGTTTCATTGGGTTTATCTTTTTTCTCTTTCATCTTAAATTTTCTATTTCTTTTTATACATTATTTATTAATTTTCTTTTGTCATACCTTAGATCTGATTCCTTATAAATTGACTTGAAATTTTTTTAAATCCATTTATTAGATATCTCAGTTTGTCCTTTCTTTTTCCATTCTACTTCCATATCATCTACACCTTCATGGCTGATAGTTACTTGCTGAATTTTACTATAAAATTCTATTTTTTCTATATCTACTAATTTGTTAAAACCTATTGCTGATAGTTTTATAATTCCATTTATTCCTTAAATTCTCATAGCAGGTTTCAGTCTCTCTTGCTTTGAATTCATTCTTCCCTTGGTAGTTCGTGCATCACATCTAAGCTAAATAATCAACTAACTAGATTCTCCATATTAACAAGAACCTAAGCCACCCCTACAAGTAATAAAGTAATAGATGGTGAACAAAAATTGACTAATAACGAATATTGGGACATGACTTATCAACAGGTAGGACGAGTACAGATTTCTTTCCCGCATATCTTAGTGAATAGAAGCTACTAGTATAATTTCTTTCCAAGCCAACATACATGAATCATTTCCAGACAAGCAAGTCTGTGCTTTTTCCAGTATAATTCCTAAATCCACCACATAAATTCACAACAAATTGAAGAGACCAATCGACAGAGCATTTCCTCAACTACTACGAGAGGAAGATCGAGAAAAAGAATAAATAATAATAATAAAGGAAAATCTTCCTCAAACCAGACTCTTGGTTTCCAAACCCACCCAAAACCCATCAATGTAAACTCAACTCACCTCCAATGCCATCTCTGCGACCTCTCGTCTTTTTTTGCTCTCCTTTTGTTCCAGTTATGCTCGTGGGCTTCCAGGACAGAACTTCTTTGGAAGGGATTGGGGAGTTATCGTCTCCCCAAACAATGAATTTCTCTCCCGTCTCCTCGTCGACCAGTTGATAAGCTCCAGAAGTATCCATTGGCTTTCGAGTGTATCCAGCTCTAACCAAAACTCCTGGTTTCTTCCATTTCGCTTTCCCCTGACTGAAATTGCAGCAGCCGCGACCATGTCCGACGGATTTCGAGCAGAAAAAGTCGAAAAGGCAAGGGGATTGGGGGACTTTTCCTCTAAATTTGAGGCATTCAGGAAAGTATAGAGGAGATTTGGCAAGCATCGCTTAAGTGAGACAGGATTTTTTTTTTTTTTTCCTTAGCAAAATCGAGGAGTAGAGATTCTAATCTTTCTTACTTCGTTTCTTCTTTCAGCAGCAAAGACGAAGAAATAGCGACGAGACGAGGATAAGATATTTGGGTTCGCGGGAGTTTTTATCAGTGAAACAGACGAACAACAAAATTCGAGTGACATTTGCTTTGCAGCCCACGACAAGCTCACAGCCTCAACTATGAAGACCATCATGGGCTACTTTGTAATCTAACACAAGCCCAAGTGAGGCCCAAGTCCACAAATCTTTTCGTTGATGGTGGCTCCAATTTAGAACTTGAATCATCTCAAGTCTAAATGGACAAGTACCATTCCATTACCAATGAATGTATGACATGTGGCTTGACAAAGGTGTTTGAGTCACTACAAATGAATGAGTCAAGGGATGGTATTATGATAAAAATACAATGGATAAATACTTGTGTATTTATTAATGCACCCTTTGTCAGATATTGTGTCACATCCTCAGCAAAGACTGGAGTGGTACCTGTCCACTCAAACCGGAGATGATGTGAACTCGGGTAATTCAGTAAATACATGTGAGTTAAACTGGGGTGTTTAAGTAAATATGCGGAGGATAAGTACATAGGGCATTTACAAAAATACATTTGTGAGGTCTTGTGTGGCATACTTATTTGAGACTGGCGTTTAAAATTAAAGAAGGTTATGCAGTTCTATATTTGGAAGCCAAATGATCAGTTGTACCAAATTTACACTTTTTGGGATGCTTGATACGGCAAAGAATGTCAAATGAACGGATGCTCTCTCTCTCTCTCTCTCTCGGGTAGGCCTAGGCCTGGTCCAAGGCCCGAATTTATATATATATATATATAAAAAGCTTAGTGTCTTAGTTCATTCTTGATAAGAATACCAATTTGAAAAAGACACTGAGATCAATTCTCGTTGAAATCAATGATCTTTTATATTAAACAATTAATAAAACTTAAATATATACTTTTCTAAGCCTTTTAAAATCAAAAGAACCTCAATTGTAAAGTGTTGGTTTAAGTAAAAATAGGCCTCAAGTGAAGCAAAAAATGGTTAGGTTATTTGGGTTTTCCATTTTTTTTTCAAAAAGTTTTGGGTCACAACAGAAACCGGCCTTGGAGGAGCAGTTCTGGATCATGACCTAGACCGGCCCATTGAAGGTACTGGGTCAACCAGTTTGTCAGTCCGGACCTAGTTGAATAAGCTGTGGTCAAGACGCATGTCTATACTTGTATTTCGACCCAAAAAAAAAAGTAATGGATTAAACCGTGGTGCTAGACCACTTGTAAAAATGGCTATGTTCTCCCCTACATAACGACCATCACTACCATTCCATTAATGGCAGCCCTGAATGTGCAGCCAAATCAATTTCTTTTGGCTGAGTTGGATCAGAGATGCACTCATACTGCATCTATCTCTTGCAATTTTCTTCAGCTATTACCCATGTAATTTTTTTTTTTAAGTCCAACTCATTCTAATATGTTTTTTTAATGGTTGCACACTTGCATGGAACAAATGATTTCGTAATATATGTAATATATTGTAGGGACATATCTGCATTCTGAGTTTTTTGGAGTCACCTATCATGCATACATACACCTTGTATCAATGTCAAGTTGACACAAGTCTCTTCTTACTATGTTATCCTCTTGTAGAATAGGATCAGGCACATTTGTCAATTCATGTGTTGTCTTTTGGTGTAGTAAGGAAGTTAGGAATGAGAGAATACTCCTTTTGCAATGGCCGAATCGGGTGGCAAAGAAGGATCCTTCACAATAAGTGCACCTTTCACGATGATAGAATGTTTGCAGTAATAGATGGATCATAAAGCAAGTTGGTTTGTGATGGTGGAACACTTGCAATAGAAGCTCTTCGCAGAATAGTCCTTCGCGGAGTGAGCTCTTCACAGTCAAGGATTGTTCGTGATGAGATACAGTTCGCGAATCACTTTCATCTCATGAATTTGATGTTACATATGACGATCAGCTCACAAACCCTTTGGGGTTCAAGTGTCTTCATGATACAAAACCCTTCGCAGTAGTTAATGCTTTCGTAAAGCTGAAGCCTTTATGATATGGTGCCTTCGCAATTCAGCTAAAGTTCACAAACATATAAGTTTTTTTTTGCAGTTTTTTAACTTAGTGTTTCATTGTTATACCAATTCGTCCAAAGCAGAGAAGGTGTCGTTATCACATTTATTAAAAATAGTCGAAGCCTCCTATAAAGTACAAGGGATATGGTCAAGCTAACTCCGGGATACAATCTCGGTTAGGTATAACTCTTGTTTTGCTATGAAATCACACTCTTCCACAAGATGAATGAACATTGTTGTTTCTCAAAGCCCGTGGTCTTAGATGTTTAGTTTTACAACTCTTAGATTTTTTCAAAATCTGAACAGCACAACACTTCTTTGAACAACAACAAGAGTGTTAGCCTCACAATGAGAATGGTATTTCTATCAAGGAGATTGCCAAGTCTCAAAATGGTGCTCTTCCAAGAACCGAACTTCCCCTTTCAAGAAGAGTGTTGGTTCAAAGGAATACTTAAGTTCTAGGTTTCAAACACACTCTCCTCAAAGAAGAAGGTGAGACGCAAGAACTACATACGAGAATAAAGAGAGTAATATCCTACAATGTCAAAAGGGTAAATATGTAATTTTGTGTGTAAGGGTAAAATTTTCATTGAACATGTTTTAGACAGACCTTAGAGTGGTTATTAACTTTTTGGACTGACTTAGAAGTATAGAACCCAAATTGGACCATAAACTTGTCAAGTTACAAAGTTGTCCTAAAAGTGTATTTGGGGTAACTTCTTGGGTCCACTGACATCAATCCCAAGTGAACTAGAGGATGATCCATACCTTGTTGAAACGGTCTTCGAGTCTACTTTACAACTCATTAAACAGTTTATAATTCAGAGTTTTGTAACAAAATTTATGGTCATTTTACTAAAACTTGTCTGCGTAAGATTTTCTAAGAGATATGTAACCGATCATTGATCTCGTGATCGATTATGAAACTCTGTTTTTTGCCTGATCAATCATGAATGAAGCATTGAGGCCCTCAAGACTTTGCTGGGTGATCCATGATCAATCACCAATCTTGTGATCGATCACGAGATGCCCATAAATGCTGAAAAGTCCGAAATTTATGTTTTGTGTCACTTTTATGGCATAGCTTGCTCCTATTTGACCCCCACATGAGTGGGATCTTGTCTAGGACGGCTTGAAATCCTAGTTACACTTCATTTAGGTCATTTATGCGCATTTAAAACAAAATGAGTAAGGAACAAAGAGTTTTGAAGAAGAATGTCGGAGTTAATCCCCAATTAGGTAAATTTCACCTCCAACCATGAAAATCTT
>JAOXJP010165003.1:0-26831 GCA_025762735.1 Platanus orientalis
CAATAAAGACCATGTGAAGATCTTTCTTCTTTTCTCTATACTTTTCCATCAATCGCCGAAGCAGGAAAATAGCTTCAGTTGTTGATCTCCCAGGCATAAATCCAAATTGATGAACAGAAATCCATCAAAAAAAATCTGCCGCAAGACTATCCTCTTAGATGTGATAACCCACTTCACAAACTTTAAGGAAAACCTCCCTTTTGTTGGTTCCGCCAGCTGTTGGAATGTTTGAAATTAATGGGTAAGATTAACTCCAAAAGGAATATGGAGGGGGGGTGGGCCCACAGGAGATCCCACTAATTCACTACCAAATCTGAAGAAAATCTTCTTAAAGAGGAGAATCCCAAGTAATTGGAACCCTATGAGTTAGTACAAATCGTGGGCAAATATCCTGAGTAGATTTCTTTTAGTTTAAATCCAAGTCAAAGATGCCATGTGGCATTAAGATGGCCCACAAAGGTGTTGCATGACTTCCCTATTCAAATCTGAAATTCTTCATAAACAAAAAGTCCTAAAACAATGGGATCCTCATGTATTGCAGCCAGCCTTATTCTCCCTTGGACTTGTACTCGACTATGACTCTACTATTAAGAGTCCTAATACCCTTAAAATGCTCCTCTTCTCCAGCCATATGATCCTATGTCACCCTCCACAGATTCCAATTGATTAAAATTACTAGAATGCCCCTCAAATCTAGGGGTAAGTGAGGGCAACACTGGATCTAAGCTTCAATCCATATAACGATCAGAAAAAAAAAAAAAAAACTATCCATGGCAGCCGTAAACAAGTAATGGTTTGGAATTTGTGCCACTTGCACAAAGGTGAAGAGAAGGGAGGATTTATCAATGAATATAAAGTTGAAACAAAAGTTAAAGTGGATTTCCAATAAGAGGGAGGGAATCAAACTAGAAAGAAAAAAAAAAAAAAAAAACTTTGATGATACTAAAAATTGGCATGGGTTGTATTAATGATGGGGGCAAAGATGATGAAGAAGACGGAAAAAATAATGATGATGGCAGAAGTACATGGTCTAAGACTCAATCCAAGGACCCAGCTGAAATGAAACCAACTGAGAACCGGAAGCTCTGATACCAAATGATGCAGGACTAATATTTTTCGATAGATTTTAGGTGGAAAATGCAGAGAACATTAAGTGCAAACCAAAATAAAGAAAGAACATATAGGGAAGAAGGAATTACCTAGGCCTCCACCTAGCTCGCACAAACCCCATGGGGTAAACCACTCATGGTTTTGGTTTTATCACACATACTCATACTAAGGCTCAGCATTGAGAAGAGGGAAAACCATAAAATTTATATTCAAAGTCAGTCATCAATAATTCATCTGAACGTGCGAAGAGGTTTTAAATGTCTCTTCCACCTAGAAATTACAAATAAAGCCATAAGACATAAGAAATAAATAAAAGTCATATCTAAAAGCAAAATATCAACTAACCCCCCATTTAACAAAAGTTTAATTATTTCTCTCCTAAATAATGTGCATAGAAATAAAGTCAAAAACTAACTAAGAAGCAATAAAATGGAAATGAAATGACTATCCATGGGCTGCCACATGTCCAAAGAAGTGGGTCTCACCCACCCAAACACAATGCGGGTCCCACGTGTAGCTCCATGTCCCCATCAATAACCTTATATTATTTTCTTCTGCAGATAAAAAATCAGTAAAAATCATCAAGGAGATCTAAGCAAAATTCAATTATCTGACCAGGCTTGATATGAACCTTGAAATGTTGGCAAATATCCAAGCAAGAATTTAAGATTGGAAAAATGTGAGCCTTCTTATGCCGACTAGCTACAACTTACCGACCATTTTATTAAGCAGTCATATTTTCTGGAGCGATAACCAAATAAGATCAGAAGAAAATGTCCTTCATAACCATATCAGGTAGGGGGGACATAAGGTTATAAGGGTTTTTTTTTTTTTTTTTTTTTTTTTTTTTTAATGAATGATAATGTTATAAGGTTATGGAGCTACCTACCATACAAGAAAGCTATGCTAACCATTTTCCACAACATGATGCTCCCTATGCCTCTCAAAGTTTGCTGAGAGAATTTCTTTAGGCAGGGGATCTGTCTAAAAAGCTTTAGGTGATAAGTTAGAAGAACATTTTCTGTCCAGTGGCTGAGAGAGATTATGCCAGGGCCCTTTGTGATTTGAATATGCTTGCCAGCTCAAACAATTTCTAAAGGATTGAAGCTGGTCATGGTAACTAATGAACTAAATGGGTGACCAATATGTAATCTAATTGTTCAAAAATCTGAAAGGGCTTCTCAAAGTTAGGTCGCTGTTGAGAGATTTACTACTCAACTTATTGGCAATGGGAACAAAACTTTGGCATTGGATGGATTCCTGGCATTTGATGTGGATTCTTTTCAACAAATTGACAGATCAAAATGAATATCATGCTAGCTTCACTCCTTTGGCTACTCTCAACAGAAACATCAATGGCCATAGATTTAATCCTCCCTTACGAATTTCTCCTCATCTTATTTAAGTAGTGAAAGTAATCGTCCAAGTAAATATTTTTCGTCCCAGAAATAAAAGATCAAGATGTGTGTAAGCCTTCAGTAAAAGGTTAATTCTCTCCTTGCTTGGTTTGGGATTTGGTTAGGAACCACAATCCTCTTAGTCCTTAATTTAAATTGGTGTGATTACCAGAGGACATTCCTAGACATACTTTTATTGCTTGAAGATCCCTAAGGGATAGGCTGCCAACTTTAGACTTCTAGCTTAGCATTGATCTGCCATTTTGTTGAAACATGATTTATGTTTGGGTTCTTAACAAATGATTCCTTAAATCATCTTTTATTCTGTGTCCCTTACCAACCATAGTTTGGGGTGCTGCTCTCCAACTGTCCCATATCGCGAGAAGGCAGTTTTTGCAACGGCATAAGAAGACTATGTGGACGTGGAAAAGTTTATAGGAACAAACATAATTACAACTAATCATAAGACCAGTTTTTGCTTCTATGTCTATCATGTTCGGGAGGGGTTAAATTTTTGGACTCCTTCAAATAAATCTAAAGTAGCTGACCAGTGACACCTGATTTTATTATCAATTTGGATGAGAAAGCTCCCTCCAAACCAATATTTGTTCGTTAGAGCACCTGGGAGCCACGATATAGGCTCTGCTTGCCTTAAGTACTTGTGGATCAATCTTTGATCTTGACAGTGGGAGAGTGGTGGCATAGACCGTAAGAGAGGTGGCATTACTGCTATGGCTTTTAATGAAAATGTGAAGAAATATTCATGTACTTGGCTGAGACAATAGCTACTTAGAGAGGGGTGACTTTTCAAAAGGAGCATGGGAAAATAAAGAGTCATGGTTTATCCAAAATCTACAAATGCTTTTGGGTATCATCATGGTGAGAAGCTACCAAGCACAGTGGAATTTTTGTCTTCTTTTTGTAACTATAATGAAGAAATGCTGTTATTTCCTCATACTATCAGTAACCAACTATCTCTCAAAATCCCTAAGGTTCTTAGAGAAATTCGATAATAGAGAATTAAATTTCACGAATGGTATAAACAATCTTTGAGAGAAGCTAAAAACTCCGGTGGAATTTTTTTGTACTTTCATAGTAAAGAATATAGCTTATATATGTTATATCCACATGCTTCCTCCCCTAGTTATCCCAATTTGATGAAGCAGATGCTATCATGCTAGAGGGTGTACATATAGCATATTTGTTATATCCTCAAACTTCACCTACCAGGCTAGCCCAATTTGATGAAGCAGATGGTAGAGGTGTGCCTATATATGAATCTAATTCTTCTTTCCTAAGTTAGGGTTGGGTAGGAATTCACCTGACCCCAGCTTACCCACAGGCGCAAAGACACAGAAATAAAAAATATATATATAAATAGAAAGTGAAGAGACTACAGAGTAGGAGTGAACAGACGGTTCACAATAAGAACAAAAAATTTCAATGCACAAATTATTAACTTGGATGACAGTGCACAGTCGGATTTTGTAATGGCTTCAGACTAAATGTATCAGAGGAAGTTAACAAATAGGATCCTATATCCATCTTTTCATTACCTACGGACTGCAACAAAAAAAATATTTAAAAAAAAAAAAAAAAAGGATTTTGAAAGCACCAAAAATCTAGATTATATGACCAATAAAGAAAGGCCTTTTATGACAGTTCTTACTCAAAAGTCTCAAATAGCTCTTCATCCACTCAAGAGACTTGAAAACATCTAATCAAAACTCAGAAGGCTTGAGAAACTATCAAATACATATAATTCACCAACAAAGATGAAGTTCACCACAAAAAATTTCGAACTTGTAATAATACATTCTTAGAATCAGCCCAATTACCCACTAACCCAATGTAGAATCTATGAATTCTCCACTTAGTATAGTCGAGGAAACCCAGACACGAATGTAGAACATCAAAGTCTTCCTAAAATACAGCAATATAGCAATTAAATTTATCAATTCAACCTTAATAACAATTAGATTCAAACCCACAAAAAGAAAAACATCAAACAAGAATTCTTCCAAATTTCAACAAATATGACATTAAATCCGAATTTATTCGTGAAACAAGGAATAAATAGATGAAAATTCCCACCTGCAATTCAACAAACCTCGTCGCCAACCTCCAATCCGCGAACGAAAACTCACTCGATATAGAAGAAGCCTTGGAACAACAACTCTCGTAGATTTTTTTAAGCTTTTAACAAATCGATTATGATGAACGGGACGGGACCTTCTTCTTCGTCGCGACTAATTAAAGCGCTGAAAACGAAAGTAAGATTAATAAATAAATAAATAAATCCTTTCAAAAACCAAATTTAAACTCGGAAGCAGTAGCGTAATTTCGCGGTAAAGGATCGGGCCGTCAATTGGACGAAGGAGAAAATCAAGAACGTTGGCTCTTTTGTGTTTTTTGTTTTTTTTTTTAAGGCGAGGAGGCTTAAAGCTTACCCCGCAAATCCCCCGAAAAGAAATATTTATATTCTACTTCTCTCGTGGCCGCCTTCGTTGCTTTTTCAAGTCATGAAAACGAGGGAGGCGTGGATTTCAATCTTCGAAATTTATAATTACGAAAATGCCACTTGTTAAATTCCCATCCGATTCAATACGCACGTGCGTATTTTGTCTTGTACACGTTCGTTTGGTATCCGAGGAAAAAGAAATGGTTAGGTATTTCCAACTTGACAATTAAAGAAGTACTCCTCACGTGGGGCATCTCATATTCGTAGCTTAACCTTCTGCGAAGCCCCATGAGGCAAGACATAAGGGGTGGGACCCATTCATTTTCTGGGTGATGGGATATCCAAAAGTGAATGGCGGCGCAAATGAACCCCACTCCCTTGTCTGTTGCCTCATGGGGCGTCGCACAAGGAGGGGTCAGATAGGATATCGTGCCAGCTTTAATAAGACAGTAGTGGCTCCCCCTTTGCCACATTGTGGGAATCGCTTGGACATCAGTTTGCCACGTGTAATAGGATTTTTCTTTTTCTTTTTTTATTAGAGAAAACGAAGGGTCTTGAATCTCTTGATAAAGGCAGATAATTGCCATGACATAAAATACCACGTGTCAATTTAAAGCGTGATCACACAGGGTCACGGACACTTTATCGCTACATAACATTTCTTTTGCTTCATAAAACCAGCTTTAACATGGACGAAACAAATGTTCTTGAGTCATAAAAGTTTGTGACCCTATGTAACTGCACCAAAAACTAACGAGTGATATATTTTTAAATTTGGTGCCTCTTTTTGGGCACCTAATTTTTATTTGAACACTTTTCTTACTCTTCAAACCTTATACACCTGTTAACCCAAATTTTCGGCTGATGACATGTGCGGCACTAAAACTTAGGTGAGAACGAATCTTCTTTTAATCATAATTACATTGCTGCCTCTCATAAAACCTTTCACCACATAGCCTTTTATTAGCCATTCATCGTGACGGTAATTTTAAGGTGTAAACTGTAACACCCTGCATTCCACTGTAAAAATGTAATTTCACATGTTTAGATATACAAAAAATGGTTTAGGAATCCATTGGATCAAATTAAAAGTGTAAAACCTAAGTTGGGTCTCAAACCTATCAAGTTCAAAAATTATCCCACATTTGTATTTTTTGTACATTTGTGGGATCACTGGTACAAATCCCAAGATAATTTTGAGGCATATTATACATTTCTAGAAATATCTAAGAGTTTACTTTCTACCAAAACAAACAGTATGCAATTACGAGTTTTCTAGAAGAAGTTATGTCAATTCTCCCACAAGGTGTTTATGCTGATAGGCCTACATATTTTGGACAACTTTTAGGGCCCACTGACACCAATCCCGAGTAAACTATGGTATGAGATATACCTTGTTAGAAAGGCATTTGAGTCTAGTTTCCAACCCAACAAATGAAGATCGATTCTGAATTGTATAGAGAAAGTTACAAGCGTTTTAGTGAGAATGGGGTAAAAGCTATAAACCTATCAAATCGATCCAAACTGATTTGGATGGATCCATGATCGATCCGAGATCGATCCAGGACCTCTCGGGTCTCAGAAAAATGCTTAAAAAGTTTTGGATCGATCCTATGCCCAGATTACGATTTTTTTTTAAATTCAACTTTTCTTCGTTTTGTGGAGTGTGGGACCCTCCCAACTGGACCCAATACCCTATAAATGTGATAAGGAAATCCTAATGGCCTTGTTTACACAAAAATATGGAGAGTTAGAGAGGTTTAGAGGATTTGGGAGCTTAGTGTGAGAGTTCTTTCCCAAATTAGGTAAGTTTCACTCTCAACTCTATAAATCTTCAAGGTTAGCTCATTTTCATCATATATTTTCATGTTTAATCTAATTTACACTGGTTTTACATCATTTTATAGAGAATAGAGAAAATGACAATGAGGTTCTTCTCCAAGATCTTCTTAAAGAGTAGGGAAATAAGCTTGGGTAAGTAGTTATACAGAATTTACTCTATTTTTTGTTTGTTTTAGGTTCTTAGAAGTTTTGTAATGGTGAAATCTTGATTCTATGTTTATTTTCTCATATGTTTGTGAAGTCCTTTGCTAGGACCTTAGGAACCCTAACTCTTTTGGTGATCTGTGATGAGATCTTTCCATATTATACTAGGGTCATAGAAATCCTTAATTTAATTTGTAAGGAAAAGTGGATTCACACTATATGTGCATGTATTTCCTTGAGATGTTGAATCTTATGAGTTTTGAAAACATGAAAGCTAAGAACTTATAAATATATAGTCTCAATGATAAACATTAATGCATAAAAATCATGAATACTAGAATAGACGTGGGCTTATGGTAATTTGTGATGCTCTATTGACCCCCTATGCTAGTTTATTAATTATTGCACTCTACATATTTGATAAAATGCCTCTTACGGATTTTCCATATTACTCTCATATTTCTTGGATGTCTTTGGATTCCTTGCATTAGTCTAATGTTTTCCATGATAAATTCAATCAAATATATGTTGGATTATGGTAATTTATGATGTCCTATTGACTTCTCATGCTAATCAAAAAATTCTCGCACTTTACATGTTTGATAAAATGTTTCTTAATGTTTCACTTACTATTTACATGTTCTTTGATACTTCTTATGATATTAATGAATGACTATGATGATATATTTCCTCTTTATTACTAAGTTAATGAATGCATCATGTGAATAGTATATGTTCTTATTTCATGATCAAAGAATGTTCATATAGTGATATTAAAGTAAGTTGGTAATGAATCCATGAAGAGGGCAATGGATAACAAATCAAGGAAACACAAAAGGAGATAAGTAAGAATGTCAAAATGTAAATGTATCATTATTGGGAGTAAATAAAGAATGAAATAAGATAAGTAGGGAAAGTAGATACAAGTGTCTAATAAAGAAGGTCTCACCATATAGTGAACTAAGTGATGACTATAAAATGATGATAAATTAAGATGACTAAAACATAAAGAACAAATATATGAATGGTTCTTACTATTGGAGGATAATACAATATGTCGATGGCCCTTTCTATTAGGGAATAATGCAATATGCCGATAGTCCTTGTTATTGGGATGATAAAATATGTTGATGGCCCTTGCTATTAAGGAATAATACAATATGCCGACAGTCTCTGCCATTAAGGAATAATGCAATGTGTCAAAGTATAAAGTAATAGTAAAGGTTCCACTATTGGGAAAAAGAAAAAGTATGTAATAAGATAAGAAAAGTTATAAGAAAATAAGCTACATCAAGAAAAAAGAAAAATATCACAAACTCTATATGAGAATAAAATGTCAAGATAAGAAATGAAAGCACATGAGCTTTAGAAATAATAAGGAATTCATAAGATAAGAATAAATAATGTGAAGGTCCTTGCCATTGAGGAATAATACAATGTGCCGAAGTATAAAGTAATAGTAAAGGTCCCACTATTGGGAATAAGAAAAAGTATGTAAGAAGATAAACATAGTTATAAGAAAATAAGCTACATCAAGAAGAAAATGAAATATCACAAACTCTATATGGGAATAAAATGTCAAGATAAGAAATGAAAGCACATGTTTCAAAAGTACTGAGGAATTCATAAAATAAAAATAAATAACGTGAAGGCCCTTGCCATTGAGGAATAATACAATGTATCAAAGTAAAAGTAAGCAAAATAAAATATGAGCAAATGAAACAAAGTGTAAATAAGTGTAAGTGATGACCCCTGGTTAGAATTCAATATGCCGAAAGCCCTTGCCATTAGAAAATAATGCAATGTGTCAAAGTATAAGTAAATTAAAAGGCCCCACCATTGAGGAGAAATAGACAAGACTATAATATACTATGTTGGAGACCCTTATGTGAGTTATGTGTTTTATTCAGTCGGAGACCTTATATTGCATATATAATATGTTATGTTGGAGACCATTATGTGAGTTATGTGATTTGTTCTGTCGAAAACCTTTCATCTCTTATTTACATTATGTTTTATTATGTGTTAGAAATCCCTATGAGATGACATGTGATATGTAACACTTAGCATGTAACATGTAACACTTGACATGCGATATATAAATTTATAAATTATGTAAGAAAAATGAAAATGTATGATAGTCCCCTATTGGGGGTACAACTCAATGATAAAAGAGATAAATGATAAGTGTTAAACGGTAAATGAAAAGTGATAAGTAAATATTAAGATTAGAACAATGGAAACTAATAAGTGATATGTGAAGACATGATGACTGATAAGTAATCTATGATGATTAATAAGTAAAATTGTGAATGATAAGTAATAAAGTAATTGTAGACTTGTTGAATATAGAAGTAGAAGTTCATATGTCTCATTATACAAATGTGTTGTTATGCTTGATTTTTGCTTAAGAATGATGCATGCTTAGTTTAAAATGATTTATATATGCATATTTATATTATGAAAGTGTAGTCTATGCATGAGAAATGAATAGAAATATTCATCAAGATGTACACTAGATATCTTTACTATGGATGGACTAAGAAAAGTTTATAATGTTATTATAAACACATATTGCTATGTATATTGCCAATGATAGATATGAGAAGAATGTATTGAGTATGTAAAATCATGTATATTGTCATATGCAGATGTTAAAAGAATGTCATGTGTAGGATCATGCATATTGTCATGTGTAAACATTAGAAGAATATCATGTAATCACATGTATTGCTATGCCTAGTTCTTACATGATGAACCATGATGATGAATATATAGATCTTGTGATGTTTAGTAGATAATATATATACACTAGTACATGCATACATGTTAAAGATTGATGTGTATTTTATATGAAGATGTAATCAGTATTTCGTATTAAAAAATTTGTGTTTCACTTGTCCGGTTTCTGTAGTAGGTTTTGTGTACCTACTTACAAGCCATGGATTTCACCCATCCATACCATTTTTATTACAAGAGAGGTTTAGTGCAGGTGCACCTTTTTGGACTACCTTTCGGCCAAAAAGAAGGCATGCAACTAATGTTTTTCTTTTTAGTTGTTTCAATCCAATTTAGATTTATATCTTGTATTAGACTTTATTATGGTTTGTATTGAGATTAAAGTTTGACTTGAGACTTGTAGTTTTATATCTGTGATATAACGATGAGAGATTAGTAACATGGTTGTTTATTTATATGTTTTAGTGTATTTCCGTTGCACCGTTAATATTATGGTTAGATGTGATAGTTTATGATTCTGTTGCTTATGTTGTTTTAAGGTTAAGGTTAAGTATTCTGCGAACATCACAGGTTTAGGTAAAAATGCTTAAATTTATAGGCAATATCACATGAATCCGGTTTAGTAGTGGCCCGGTTTCGTGCCTAAATAAGGTAGTGAATTTGGGGTCGTTACATAAACAATGTCCAGTAACGTCTCCATGTGTTTCTTTCACATTGAGTCCTAAATCTCTTCACCTTTTCCATTCCTTTTTTCGAGGGATTTTGCCTTGATCATTGTTTTCTTTCCCTATAAAACTCTACCTTCTTGAACCCTTTTCATTATTATCTCCTTCTTCTTCTTCGAATCGAGTTCTTCTTTGCACTTTCTCAAGCTCACCTTTTATGGCGTCCAACATGGCTTCTTCTTTTCCAACAACTATTCATTTTGTTCCTTTGGCATCTCAGCTGGAAGGTCATGCGGCTCCGTCAGAGATATCTACTCAGGTACTCTTCTCTATAAATGATAAATCTTCAATAGGACCTGCTTTGTTGACTTTTCTTCTAGAAATCTGTGTATTCTCAGTATCCCTTATACGATCCTGAAATCTTACTGTTAACCAGTGAGAGTTTGAGTTAGGTCAAATAGAATAAGAACAATTCCTTAAAATGTTGGCCCAAAACCCATAATCAATTGATTGATTTGGTATCTCGTCTTCTTCCCCGTTGTGAAAAATTATGGGATGAACTAGGCATTAGAGAGTGTATTCTTCTTTTTAAGTTTGATTTTCCTATGGACAAGGAACTTCTTGTTGCAGCGTCCTATTTTTTGTCAACTTCCAACAATTCCTTCCACTTTGGTTGTGAGATGATGTCTCCATCCCTACTAGATGTTTCTTCTTTGACTCTCCTTCCTCTACATGGAGAAGTAATCTTGGTAGAACTTTTCCCTACTTTCACTGATTCTGGTTTTGACCCTACCAATGCTAGAGAATCTTTCAATAGGTTTATCTCTAAAGAAAAGCAAAACATAGATGCCATTTCTTTCTAAGAGCACAATGTTTTCCTACTATACTGGCTCTATAGGTATGTTGTTTGTCCTCTGTCAAGTTGTATGACGAAGCAACATAGCTTGGTAGCTTCTACCTTAGAAAAAGGCAAGAAGTTGGCCCTAGGCCTTTTTTTCCTTGCTCAACTTTATAGGAGTATGACCAATTTCAATTAGAAGAACCTTTGTAGTGTAAGTGGTTTCCTCTGATTCCTCCAATTATGGATATATGAGTATTTCCCTGACCTGAAAGTTTGCACCGTTATTCCTCCCCCAAGGTCAAATTGTTTATCTTATGGTCGTAGATGGGTGGTTTCTAGGCCTTAGTTTCTTCCATTCAAACAATGTTTCAAATTCTTTCATGATCTTTCCACTAATAGAGATAACAAGTTATTCTATCATTTTCTTGATTGCCTATATGGCCCATCGTGGTATATTGGCAATATTCTTGACTTCACTTCTTCCACAGATCAAAAAATCTTCCATGATGTTTGGCATTCATACCTTACTCCTCGTGACTTGCACTATAGACGAATTTATGACCAACTGAACCACAAGGCTGGGTTCAAATTATATGCACTCAATTAAATTGTCCAGCAATTTGGTTTCTGTTAGATGGTCCCAATTCCTTCATTCTTCATAACCAAAATTTCCCTCATCATCAAGGAATTTTGGTTATTCCTTTGGATGTTGTAAGTGTCTTGGAAGATTTCAAAAAATCCAGAATTTCTTTCACAATGACTGACACTCTTCAAAATCCTTATTTCGCAGTGATCCAATACAAGGAGTGGTGGAAGAAGTTTTTATAGGTCATGTCCTTCCACTGTGTTATGAGGCAAATCTTTCACAGCTCCATTGTGTGCCGGTTTCTCCCGATAGTGAATCCATCCCAATGAGTCCAGAACCTTCTACCTCCTCAAAAAATCCTTCGACAGTTAGTTTTAGGCCTCCTTCTTCCATTTCTTCATCTCAGCTTCCACCTAAAAATCTCCAAAGAGAACAGTTTCTAAGAAGGAAAAGGTAGAGGAAAACAAGACCAAGGAGGCCGTCAACAAATCCTCAAAGAGAAAAGGTATAATCGTTTATGTGAATGCTCATTATTAAATTATTAAAAAGTACAAAAAAATTTATAAAATAAAATGGAATCATTTTGATGTTGAGGGTGGGGCTGAAAATAAAAGGAGGTATGGGTTAACTACTAGGAAGGCAAAATTTGATGACGAGTGTATGAAGAAATTCCTTTAAGCTGGGGCTCATCGGCAAAAACATAAGGAATATTGATTGCCTTCCAAACTAGTTCTTACAAAGGTTCCTACAGCTTCCTTTAGTGTGGTTGACCCAGTTATTCCTCCTTACAAGTTAGTAAGAGTATAATTTGAAGGAAAATTCATAACTGAGTCTCATCCTGCCTTAGAAAAAGGCATTACTACTGTACGGGATGAAACCAATTGTTTTCTTGGTGAAAGACGTAAGTTTTATCATTTTTTCTTTTTGAGATTTTCCAATCATTTATGCTGATCTTCTCTTTTTTATTTACTTCAGTAGAGAGAGCTCAACCCTTAATTGGCACTCATCTCTTGTAACTACTTGCTCACGTTCCTCTTCCTTCTAAAAAGAATAACCCGAAGGATCTTGATCCATTGAGCAAGAGGAGAAGGAGACTAGTGAAGCAGAAAGATCTTCCTTCTACTGCAGCCCCTGTCAATCTCGAAGAGAACCAAACATTCTTCTACCTTCCAGACTAAGAATCCTGAGGTGCTGTTAGACCTGATAAAAGATGAGGTATCTTCAAGTGTTGTGAAAGAAATCTCTGTAGAGATTCTGAAGGCAGCTCCTATTGAATTTCAGCCTCCAAGTTCTCTCACAGAAGTTCCTTTTGTCAAGTGCTTACACAATAAAATTACCGCAATGATATATGGCTAGCAAGAGGCCACAGGCAAAAGATTTTAAGAGAGGCGGCAATGTAATTATGGTTAAAAAATTATGTTATAAGTAAAATTCAAATTTCAAATGAAGGACAGTTGGAAGAAAGAGATGAAAAAAGAAGTTTCAAACTGGTTATGGATACTTTGCATCCCCATACGGAATGAAAGAGAAAGAAATTAGTTATTACTTATGTGGAAAAAGAAGGATAATGAAAGAATTTACAAAGCAAATGGAAGAAATTAGAAGATGACACTTGTACAAGAACTGTAACTGAACCAGAACTCTATAAATAGAGGTCCTAGGGTTCAAAGCAAGGGTTGCACACCAACACAATTTATCCTATGTTCATATTTCATAACATTGTACTTAATCAAATTTTCTTAGTCAAGTACCATGTAAATCTTTTATTAGCAATAAAATCATTTTTTTTTCACTTTGTCTCTTTGTTCATGGCTTTTCATCAATGGATCATGTTCTTTTCATTTATGTGGAATTGGCTCTGTGACCGTATGCGTTACATGATCGGGATAATACCCGTTGTAAGTTTATTTTAAACTATTCCTGTCATCGTTAAGTGACAGCCTTAGTGTAATTAGAAAATCTTTGATCTTAAAGCAAAAAATTACCTACAGAGGGAAGAACCCCCCTCGTAATTGCCTGAAAATTATAAGGGTGACTGAACAAACCTTATGGAAGGAATTTCCTTCGAATTCTTCCATACGTTCTGTTTGATTTAGTGCCCGGGGTCAAACAGTAGACATATTTGTGTCCACATGGCACTAGCACTCCCGCATACATCACCAACCAGAAATTTAGTTTAACATCCTATTTTTTGCACACCTGGTGGGACACGGATCATGGCGTAGGTCAGAAGACCAAAGTAGGACCACTAATACTGGTCATATTCTAGAAAATGGTAACCAATCTAATGGCTTAGAACAGTTCTAAGAACGTGAGGACGTTCGGCCAAAAGAAGCATCTGCGTCTCATTAAATCAATATAGAATCTTTGGCACATTCCATAGATGGCATCAACAATAGGATGGACCAAATGCAGAACATCCCGGCTAAAAAGAATTGAAACCTTATTTGAAAAGGTCATGGAAACATTCCGTCATCCCCTAATCAATCAGAAAAAGAAAATGGCGCGAGATCACAACCATTTTTTTATTAGAAGAAATGATTTATATAAAGATGATAATAGTAATGTTGAAAATGTTAGGAATGGCTAAGGTAATGGCCATAATGGTCAAAATACACGACCATTTATACCACATAACAGGATCCTCTATAGAGTAATATAGGAGGAAGTAATGGAGGAAATCCACCTAACACTCAACAGGAGGATATGGCAAATAGGCTATAACCTCCCCTTCATAATGAATGAAATATAGGTGGAAATACTTTTTATAACCACAAAAATCCTCCACATACAGTAGGAAATATGGCGAAGTACCGCCAATTTTTCATAATAAAATGAATGGTGGAAATCCACCACCTCCACCTAATAATGGACTTGGGGGCAACAATATCCAAATCCACCATCAAATGGATATGGATATGATCGAAACAACACAGGAAACCCTTATGGAAGATTTCACAGGAATCCTCTGAATCCATGAAATCCACCATTTAAGGAAGGATTCGGAGGACAAGTATACCAGAATTTTCCACGAGGAGACAAATATTCTCCAAGGCCAATGGGAAACTCACTCGCATATGGGTATGGTCAATATCCTCCTGGCAGAGATAACCAACCGGTAGGAAGGGAATAATTGGTAAATATAATTAATGAGGTCATGAATTAGGCACCCCCCAAGAAGGATGTCAAGACCTGTTTACCAAAAACTATACCCAACATGGATTGGCCAATTGGTGGAAATGCCAAGAGGTTATAGAGTCCGAGAATTTACACTATTCTCTGGGGAAAATGACCAATTGACTATGGAGCACCTTGGTCGATTCATGATGCAGTGTGGAGAGGCATCTTCAAATGATCTTCTTAAACTGAGGTTGTTTAGTAACTTACTAACAGGAACAACCTTTGCATGGTACATTCATTTACCTGCCGATTCTATTCGTTCATGGTACAACATGGAGAAAATATTCCATTCCTAATTCTTTTGGACAGAACCGAAGGTCTCAATGGCAGATCTATCCAGATTGAGACAATTGTCGGGAGAATCCATAGAGAGATACCTATCACGATTCAAGAGGGAGAGAAACCATTATTGTGTGACGTTGCCTGAGATTGAATTCATGAAGTTTGCAATGAATGGTTTAGAGATTGAACTACAAAAGAAATTCAAGGGAATGGAGTTTGAGGATCTCTTCGAGTTATGGTTCAGGGTGACAAGATATGAATGGATTTTAAGGGAAGAAAATAATAAGCATACTTCTTCCACAAGTACCTATTATATTGATCCCAATTATGAGATAGATGTGGTGGAGATCATCTCAAAAAATCCAAGTGTATGCCCTGCTTTACAAAGAAAGCATGGAGGGAGTAATGTCACAGAGGCAAAGACAATTGCATCAAATCCTAAAAGGTACTATTCTTTTGACATTACTAAGGCCTCATAAATATTTGATCATCTGTTGATGGTTAAATTTATAAAATTGGCCGAGGGTCACAAAATCCCTCTAGCTGAAGAGTTGAAAAAATTGGAATTTTGTAAGTGGCATGGGTCCAAGACCCCTTTAATTGTTAACTGTATGGTGTTCCGCAACATAATACGGGATAACACTGATAAAGGTTTAATGAAGTTCTTGGAAAGAAATAAAGATGAAATGGGTGTAGATGTTGATCCATTTCCATCTACCATGCCAATCAACATGGTAGAAATCAAAATCGAAGGAACTTCAGAGAAATCTATGAATAACAAAGGAGAGAAAAGTAAAACTAAAATATATTCATCGTCAAAAGAAGTTGGGTCCATTGTCATTGGACCGACCAAAAATGAGAAAGAAGAAGTTGATATGGAAAAATTGTGTCAATCATGCAAAAGACAGATATCACGACCATTGGTCAACTATGATCGACCAATGAATGGAAGAAATTTTGTTCCGTATCATAAAAGGCAACCTAATAGAAATAGGTTCGAACCCCAAATATACAACAATTTTCCTAGAAGAATTAGAAGGAATTGGACTTGGTTCTAGTCTGATGTTGAACATGAAAGGAATGTTGTTCAGAATTATCCCAAAGACCATCCAAATATGCAAAGGTGGATTAAACCACCATTAAGAACCACAGAGCAACGAAATAGGTTATTCCACCCTAAATTTCCTCCACCATTCTATCCTCCCTTAACAATAACTTAAAAGAGTATAATGCAGAGGAAAAGGGTGGAGAAAAAAAATTCCCAATGGAATTTTCAAAGAGAATATGTTAAGGTTTCATCATCAAAAGGAAAACCCATGGAGGAACTTGTGGAAAGATATAATCCAAGCATAAGAGAAAGTTCTAATATTGTAGAAGAAAAAATCCCAGAAGATGTTAATAAAGAAGAAGAGCCGTCTATAAAAGAATTATTAGCTGCAGCTGAGTTACTTGAAGGCGATGGTCATGAAATGGAGTTTTCCCAAGAAGAGCAAGAAAAGATGATGGAAGAATTGCAGAAGGAAACGATTCTTCTGGAAGCAATGTCATGCAATAATATGCACATTGCCCATAACTTTTGTGGTAAAATTGACTCAGCCAAGCAAGATCAAAGGGGATGTTGCTGATGCCCGAGGGGCATTGACATAAATTATGAAAGAAAACGTGATGGAAGATCTTATCACAATTGAGGAAAAAATTGTCGAGAAACTGCCTAAAAAGATAACATTTGAAAAACCAGATGAAAAGGCGGTTCAACATTTGAAACCTCTGTACATTTTCTGTCCATATTGATGGGTGCTCTGTGAAGAAGGTATTAATAGATAATGGGGCAGCAACCAACATTCTACCTTCAAGGATGTTAAAAACCTTTGGAAAAATGGAAGATTATCTCGTCCCTATGGGGATTGTCGTAAGTAGTTTTGTGGGCATAATTGCCTCAACAAGTGGCGTGCTGCCAATAGAACTAGTGGTGGGAACTAGAAAGAATACATTAGTGTTCTTTGTGCTGGATTCACAGTTCCACTTCATTACATTACTTGGAAGAGGTTGGATTCATTCCAATCTATGTGTTCCATCATCCCTACATCAATCGCTTTTGTTTTGGAACGACGATAATGTGGAAACTGTGTAGGCTAACAAAAAGCCATTCTTTATAGAATCCAATGTATCAGAAGCAGTTTTTCACCACAACAAAACACATGTCTTCTACATGACTCATAAAAAAATTTGTAAAAGGATTTCCCACCAAAGTCATCATAGAATAGTTGGAAAATGAAAAGAAAGAGCCAGAGGCAGGTTCACCACCTATGGTGGTAGTGCACACAGGGGAACCTGTATGACTGAAACAGTGAAAAAACAAGAGAAAACAACCATCAGACAGGCAGTGAAGAAAGTTTTGGCCTATATGGTTGAACAACCAGTGAAAAAAAATCAAGAAGAATCAACAAAAATAACTGAATTTATGGTAAAAGACGAAGGAGCTAGCTTTAACAAGATTCCTTTTAAGGTCGAGGATTTAAAGGCAACACTGGCTAAGATGGACGACATGAGGGCTGAGGTACATGATCTTCTGGATGAAATAAATTTAGGAACAATAGAATAACCTCAGCTAACATATATTAGTACTTTACTAACAAAGGAATTGAAGGTTGAAGTAATAAACTGTTAAAGGAATTCATAGATTGTTTTGCATGGGATTACCATGAACTGCCAAGCTTGGACTGAGGGTTAATAAAGCATCAGTTGCCGGTGAAGGAAGGATTTAGGCCATTCAAACAACCTCCTAGAAGGATGGCCCTAGAGGTAATGTTAAAAGTGAAATAAGAAGTGGAGAGACGACTAAAGGTTGGATTCATTCAGCTTATCAGGTATCCTGAATGGTTATCTAATATAGTCCTAGTGGTAAAAAAGAATGAAGAAATTTGAGTATGCATAGACTTTAGGAACATCGATCTGGCTACTCCAAAATATGAGTGTCCCATGCTTGTGGCAAATTTGCTAATAGATGGAGCAACTAGGCATGAGATTCTTTCCATGGATGGCCATTCCGGCTATAATCAAATTTATGTTGCCGAGGAAGATATACATTAAACTACTTTTAGATGTCCTGGTTCTCCAAGCACTTATGCTTGGAAGGTTATGCCCTTTGGATTGAAAAATGCCAAGACAACTTACCAAAGAGCCATGAATGTTGTCTTCCATGATATGATTGGCCATTTCATGGAAATTTAGATAGATGACATAGTAGTAAAATCTAAAGAAAAGAACGAACATACGAAGGAATTGAGAAAAACATTCTAGAGAATGAGGGAATATAAGTTGAAGATGAATCATCTAAAGTGTGTCTTTGGTGTATCTGCAGGAAACTTTTTAGTATTCCTCATACACCAAAAAGGAATTCAAGTAGACAAAAACAAGGTTAAAGTAATTTAAGCCACAAAACCACCAAGGAACAAGAAAGAGTGGTAGCGTTTCTTAAGGAAAATCAATTTCCTCTCGAAGTTTATCTCCAACTTTGCTGGCAAGACTCAAGTATTTTCTCTACTGATCAAACTAAAATAAGAGGAGGAATTTACTTGAAAGGAAGAACACCAGCGGGCATTTAAAGAAATCAAGGAATATTTATCAAAACCTCCAGTGCTAATTTCTCCACAGAAGGGACAACCTCTTAAGTTATCTATATCGGTAGCTGATAATTTTATTGGTGCTTTTCTGACCCAAGATAATGAAGAAAACAAGGAGCAAGCTGTATATTATTTAAGTAGGATATTGAAAGGCATTCTACGCCTATAGAAAATTGTGTTTAACCTTATACTTTACAACAATAAAACTTAGACATTATCTACTGCCAAATACTGTTTATTTAATAGTCAGAACTGATGTTATTAAATATATGTTATCTAGACCAATTCTCCATGGAAAAATTAGGAAGTAGATTTTGGCTTTGTCTGAATATTGTATTCCATATGTTCCACGTAAATCAGTAAAAGATAAGGCCTTGGCAGATTTTTTGATTGACCATCCTCAAAAAATAAAGGAAGTAGATTTAGAACACTTTGAAATTCCAACCATCAGCCATACCCCATGGCAATTCCAATTTGATGGTTTTAACACATAAAATTATTTCGGAGTAGGAATTAACATAATTCCTCCACACGAAAAGAAATTTGAATATGCTTTTCAATTAGATTTTGAATGTACTAATAATCAGGATGAATATGAAGCCTTAATTGTTGGCCTTGAAATTCTTTCATAGATAGGAGCAAGAATGGTGGAAATCATGGGAGATTCATAGTTGGTTATAAAACAACTTATTGGTGAATACAAATGCAATAGTTGGACTCTAACATCATATTATACAATAGCCATCCAACTATTGGAAGGATTTGATGATGTGGCATTGAAATTCCTTCCACGAGAAAATAATATAATGGCTAATGAAATGACACAAATTGCATCTAGAATAACCATTGCTTGTGATGATAGGCAAAGAACAATAGAAGTTAACAAAAAATCTTTGCCACCAGTGAGAGAAAGAGAAAGAAGTGTAGACTTTTGTTCACTAGAAGGAGCTCCAGATGATTGGAGGATTTATTTCATAAAATATTTACAAGATCCAAGTTAGAAGGTTGGAAGAAAAATAAAAATTATGGCATTAAACTATATGCTACTTGAGGATCAATTATATAAAAGAGGATTTGACGGACAACTCTTAAGGTGCCTTGAGAAGAGGCAGAAGAAGTCGTGACTCAAGTACATGAAGGAATTTGTGGAGCACACCAAGCAGGGATAAAAATGATATGGTTACTATGAAGATATAGTTACTATTGGCTAACCATCATGACTGACTATATAAAACATGCAAAATCTTGTCAACCATGTCAAAAACATGGCCCCATACAAAGAGTCCCTATGACAGAATTATTCCCTATTATAAAGCTAAGGCCATTTAGAGGATGGGAAATGGATTTAATAGGAAAAATTAATCCCATATCTTCTAATTTGCATGGTTATGTCATTATGGTAATTGATTACTTTACAAAATGGGTTGAAGCTAAACTTATGAAGTAAATCATAGCCACATTATTCAGTTCATAAAGAAAAATATTATTATTCGTTATGGCCTACTCGAAACCCTTACAAAAAATATGGGAACCGTGTTCACAAGCCAAGATATAAAATAATTTGCGGAGGATTTTAGAATTCAAATGATATCCTCCACTCCACACTACGCACAAGTTAATGTTCAGGCTGAATCCTTCAATAAAATCTTAAAGGATTTATTGAGGAAGACCATTCAAGAAAAACCAAGATCTTGGCATCAAATTCTTCCACAAGTCCTATGGGCATATAATACATCTAAAAGAACTAGTACTAGAACTAGTCTATATAGTCTAACATATGGACATGATGCCATACTACCAATAGAAATCGTAGTTTATTCAATGAGAACAACATTCCAAGAAAAGTTGACTATGAAAGAATTTAATGAAGCCATGATCCTAGAATTAGAAAACGTTGATGAAGCAAGATTATAAGCTTTAGATGTCATGAAAGAAAATAAACAGAAAATTGGTAAGGCTTATAACAATAGAGCCAAGAAAAAATCCTTCAAGGAATGAGAACTAGTATGGAAAACAATTTCTTCTACTAGGCACTAAAGATCACACCTTTAGAAAATGGTTCCCTAGTTGGGAAGGACCATACAAAATATTTTATGTTCTCCCAAGGAGCATATGGGTTGCAAGAAATAGATGGGTTAGTGATGAAGAAAGCAATTAATGGAAAATACCTAAAGAAATATTTTTCAACTAGTTAGGAAAATCAAAAATCCATCACAACATAATAATGGTAGAAAATGCCAACTTAATCTTGCAAAAAAGAGATTTCGTATATATGAAACGATTAAGACAAAAATCCTTCAATATAAACAAAATATTTGGCAACCGAAAAGAATTTCGGTATAACAATTAAAGTTAATGGCTAAACAACCAACACTCATCATTAACAAAATAAAGTTTTAATGGCTCACGACTAACAAAGTTAAAAATTATCCTTAAAGGATTTTTAGATGTCAAACCATGATCTTAGGATTCGGATCAAATGGTCATAATACTCTTGCTTCTTTCCTTTCACTTCCTTTAATTCTTTTGCCACTTTCTTCTTCTTCACCAGAGTATTTGATATCTCACTTTTCAGAGCACCGTTCTTTTCTTGACAGTCCACCAGGTTCTTCTTGTCCGTAGAAATCTCCTCCTATTTGACTATCTTCTTAAGCTCCAACCTTTGAATCTTTGCATTAATCCTACTAATATCTTTATCCGATTCAACTATCTTGAAAAAAAATAGAATTGTACTATGTGCTAAGGGATTGAACTACCTGTTGAAACTCTGAAAGGCAAGCAACAATATGAGATTCTTCATTGGAAAGATTTTCTATCTTATGGAGACCAAAAGTGATTCTTCTATAATCTCCAAAAGCCGATAAAACAGAAGAAAGTTGGACTGCTAGCTTGTGGATAGGGTTTATGGATCAGAGGTAAGACCAAAAAACTTCTGAATCACATCTTCCACAACACCTTTGTTTTGAGGGAGAACAAACTCAGAATAGCCTAGACTGCTAAGGCAAGAAACATGTTCTTTGAGTTGGTGGAACTAAGCTTCTTGATTAGGAGGTAAATTCACCATGGAGGAAGGAACTGCGACTTCTTTATCAGATGCATCTTCTGGAGATTCTGCCATCAGATTTTTCAAGATAAAATCTAAATCGTCACCAAAAGGAAGAAGTGATGTTGCCATTCTTGTGTCTTGGTGGATGGTTTATTGAATTTCCTCCACATGAATGGTTATTGGAGGATCTAGAATAGCAATATTGTGGCTTGGCGAGGTAGAATCTTCAGGCCTGGTAGAAGGTACTTCTATAGGAGAACTTGGGGGCAGATCAACAGGTGTTGTTGTTGGTATCTCTGAAGAAATTTCCCTCACAATACTTGAAGAAACTTCTTTTTCTCAATCTGTCAAATCTAAAAACTCTCTGGGATTCTTTGTCTTGAGAGTGGAAGAATGACTAGTCCTTTTTGAAACTGACATAGGGACTACAGTAGAAAAGGGAAAAAATTTTCTACGTTACTAATATTCTTCTCTTTTGGCTCAGTGGCTTAAGGTCATCTAGATTATTCTAATTAGAAGGAAGATGACCTTGAGTTAGCAATTCGGAAGGATGAGTACCCACTAGAGGTTGAGCTCTCTCTATTGAAAGAAATCAAAGAAAGAAAATTAGTAAACATCATTATGGAAGATCTAAAAAAGAAAATGATGGAACTTCTTTCACCAAGAAAACAATTAGTTTCATCCCGTACAATAATTATCCCTTCTTCTAAAGCAAGATGGGGCTCAGTTAAGAATTTCCCTTCAAATTCTACTCCTACTAACTTATGAGGAGGAATAACTTAGGTCAGCTACACCAAAAGGGACTGTAGGAACCTCTGGAAGAATTTGTTTGAAAGACAATATATATTCCTTCTATTACGTTTTTTGAAGAATTAGAGGGTTCCAGATTCATGGGGATAGATTCACTGTTGGGAGAAATTGGCACACAATTAAGCCATGAAAGATTTGCCTCAAAACACAGTGGGAGGATGTGGCTTATGCAATATTTCTTCCACCACTCCTTGTACTGAATCACTGCGAAAGAAGGATTTTGAGGAATGTTAGTCATTGTGAAAGAATTTCTAGATTGTTGAAAATCTTCTAACACGCTTACAACATCCAAAGGAACAACCCAAATGCTTTGATGGGGTGGAGAATTTTTTGTTAAAAAGAACGGACGAATTGCGACCATCTAACAAAAACCAAACTGTCAGGCAATCTGGTTGGGTGCATAGAATTAGAATTCAAACCTAGGATTATGGTTCAATTGGTCATGAATCCCTTCATAGCGGAAGTCACAAGGAATAAGGTATGAATGCCAAACATCATACCATGATCGGCCATACAAACGATCAAGAAAGGGACAAAATAAATTATCATCTCTATCTATGGAGAGATCACAAAAGAATTCAAAAACCTGTTTGAATGGAAGAAACCATGGCCTAGAAACTACCCATCTACAGCCATAGGAAAGACAGTTTGACCCTGGGGGAGGAATAACAGTATAGGCTTTCAGGTTAGGAAAGTACTCATATATCCATAAGTGAAAGAACGAAAGGGGACCACCTACACTATAAAGATTCTTTTAACTAAGATTGCTCATACTCCTAAAGAGTTGAGCAAGGAAGAAAGGATGTAATACCAATTTCTTGCCTTTCGCCAAGGTAGCAGCTACAAGACTATATTTCTTCATCATATAGCTTGAAGGAGAGCATACGAGATATCTACAAACCCAGTAAAGTAAGAAATCACTGTGCTCTTGAAAAGAAAATGGTATTGATGTTTTAACTTTCTTTCATAATGAACTTATTGAAAGATTCCTTAGCATTTGAAGGATTAAAACCAAAATCGGTGGAAGGAGAAAATAGTTATGCCAAAATCACTTTCCCATGCGGAGGAATGAAAGTTAAAGAAGCAACATCTAAAAGGGATGGAGACATCATCCCATAACCGAAATGAAAAGAATTGGTAGAAGGATAGAAAAAACAAGCAGCAATAGCAATAAGTTCTTTATCTATAGGGATATTGAACTTAGAAAGGATAATGCATTCCCTAATGCCTAATTCGTCCCATAATTTCCCACAATGAGGTAAGAGACGGGTTATCCAATCA
Source organism: Platanus orientalis (assembly GCA_025762735.1). Taxonomy (NCBI): domain Eukaryota; kingdom Viridiplantae; phylum Streptophyta; class Magnoliopsida; order Proteales; family Platanaceae; genus Platanus; species Platanus orientalis. Next base: position 24,008 of record JAOXJP010165003.1, read on the forward strand.
GTCCACTGATTATGAGTTTTAGGCCAACATTTCAAGGAATTGTTTTTATTCCATTTGGCCCAACTCAGACTCTCATGAGCTAACAACAAAGTCTCATTAATAGAGAAGATAGAGAATCCCGAAAAAAAGAAAAGAAATCAGATCTTGTTGAAGGTCTATCATTAACAAAGAAGAGTCCTTGAGTAGAGACCCTTGACGGAGCCGCATGACCTTTTAGTTGTGATGCCAAGGAAACGAAGGGAAGAGCTGTTGAAAAAGAAGATCCAATGCTAGACGCCATGGAATATGAACTTAAAAACAATAGGAAGAACTTGGTTTGAAGAAGAAGAAGGAGATAATGATGGATGATTTTGAAAGGGAAGAAATTTATAGGGAAAGAAACCATGGATCAAGGAAAAATCCCTCGAAAAAAGGGAACAAAAAAGTGAAGAGACTTGGGAATTAGTGTAGAAGAAACACGTGGAAGGAGTGACGTCTAAGAGAAGACAATACGGCACTTCAAATTCTTTCAAATTCAAAGTGAAGAGTGGCATTGTTTACACCATAAAATTACGGCCATGATGTATGGCTAACAAGAGGCCACGTTGTAAGCGATTTTTTAAGAGAGGCGACAAGGTAATTATGGTTAAAAGATTTTGTTACAAGTAAAATTCAAATTTCAAACAAAGGACAAATGGAAGAGATGAAAAGAGAAGTTCCAAAGTGGTTATGGATGTTATGCCTAGACTAATGATCCAACTTAATTGACCAAAAATCCAAGGTAGTTTTACTTGTAAGTATACAAGTTTTGTAGTACATTACAAGATCGAATCCACAGGGATTGACTTGTGAAACAAAAACAAAGATTACAGATGAGGGAAAAAAGATAAGAAAGAAAAGAGATCAATGGTTTTTCACACCATAGTATGAGGCATAATTAAATGTTATAAAATAAACAATAAAAAAGCACTAAGGTTTCAAGGGTCCCTTCAGTACTTTATAATGTATTTTGGATCAATTTATCACGGTTAGAATCGAATGATGATTCTATATAAATCAAAGAAAATGTATTTATCACGGTTAAAATCAAATCACAACGTTAAACTCAAAAAAAGATTTACATAAAAAGGTAATTGCATAGTTGAATGCAAAATGGTTATGCACTTGCTCACCAGTCACATGCATTTTCTAAGCATTCAATGTATTTGAAAATCACACTAAATCAAAGAAAATATATAGACTTATAATATCAAAGAAAAAATTACAGACTTAAAACATTCAATTAAAAACAAAAATTGCATTAAAACTTACTTGTTAACCCAAAATTACATTATAAAGTACCAAGCTTCCCCTCTAACCTTAGTCGGGCTTTTATCCAAACATGTTATCAATACAAGCTATGGAAGAAAAATGCTAAAACTTTAAAAAATAAGAAGAGAAGAGAGGAGAAGAAGTGATGAATTCGTGCATAGGCACACCCCTTTTATAGATGAAAAGTGAAATAGGCCAAAAGATCTCCAAATTTTCAGCAATTTCGTCATTCCCAATTTTCTCGACTTTGCCTTCTATTTTTTACCCTGAAATCATCCAAACTGGAAAAAAAATTGTGAAATACAAATTTGTAGATAATTGAATCTTCTTTCCAACCCACCGACCTTTGCTTAATCCAAAATTTGAGTCAAATGTTATGACCAAAATACCAAACATGACTCAAACTTCCTTTACAACATATTTTCTAGTTTTGGCTTGGAGTGAAGATATTCTCTCAAGATTGACCCACACATTTTGACTTGATTAACCCCATGTTTGAGCTAACCTAATCTCCAATTATCCTTCTCTTTTGATCTGGACCGTTGAACTCCCTTGGATGTTTCATTTTCACTTAATTAGATTGGTTGGTGTTGATATCTCTCACTTTTGATTTTATCTACACGGATAAGCTTTTTCTAATGAGATTTAATATCCAATTAGGCTTTTATTGAGTTCCTATAAGAAAAAAAATACAAAATTTACATAAAAATATAGAAATACACATGAAAGAAATGCAATAATGAATGTTGGAAATAGGATAATAATGCAATTTTAAGTACTTATCACACCCTAACTAGCATATTGCTAGTCCCTAGCAATCTATATGATCCAAAATAAACAAAATAAAAGAATGAAACACAAACAAAATAAAAACCAAAGCAAATTGCCACTTTCGTAGGCACTCTCGACTGCATTTAGTGTATGTAGATAACCCTTAAACCCCTAGGTTAGTGGACGAGTTTGAGTCGCGTGGGTTTGTAGTAAATATACCTATAAAATTTTAAATTAGGTGCAACAACCTACACCTTATTTAGACAAAACTTTTCATCTTCCTTATGACAGTATAACTTGCGCCACCTTACTTATGTTAATAAGTGTAAAGCAAGACTACAAATTTTCCATATCTTTTTTTTTTATAAAAAAATAGAAAGAGAAAAAAAATTGCAAATAAATAAAGATATCATATTCATAATTACTTTGACACTTGTTATTATAAATTTACAACCATTTATTCAAAAATAGAGTCCATATCATTAACTTTCTATTAGAGCAACTTAAAAAAATGACCTTGAGTGGATTTGTAGTTTGAAAGATAATTAGAGGGTTAGTATAAAAAAATAGAGATGAACTCCTAATCACCAAAGAGATGGTTGGATTAACCAAAGGATCCAACTCCAAACTAAGCTACCTGTTCAGATTAACAAGCAGTTTAGATGTTTACTTTAATACCTCATGGGCTTTATCTATGATATTTCAGCTTGCTTGCATTTTTACGTCGACGGCTCCCCCCCCGTTTTTTTTAATGAACAAGAAA